>JAJIBD010004068.1:0-117576 GCA_021461705.1 Cryptotis parvus
CATTCTGCTGCCTTCAAGAAACACACCTGAACAATCGGAGCAAAGACAGGCTCAAAATAAAAGGCTGGAAAACAATCCTTCACCTCAAACAACCCATCCAAAAAAGGCTGGGGTAGCCATACTGGTATCTGACAACATAGACTTCAGGCTGAAGAAGGTCAGAAGGGACAGTGAAGGTCACTTGTTAATAGTCAAGGGATGCATATATCAGGAAGAAATCACGCTATTAAACATATATGCACCCAACGAGGGGCCAGCAAAATACCTAAAACAACTACTAATAGACTTCAAAGAAGACATTGACAGCAACACAATTGTAGTTGGAGACTTCAACACTGCTCTATCAACCCTGGATAGATCAACAAGATTGAAACTTACCAAGGAAATACTGGCCCTAAAAGAAGAGATGGAAGAAAGAGGGCTGGTAGACATATACAGGACATTTCATCCCAAAAAAGCTGAATAATTTTCCCTTCCTCCAGTGCACATGGAACATACTCAAAAATAGATCACATGCTGAGCCATAAATCATACCTCCATAAAATCAAGAAGATCGAAACTGTGCCAACTATTTTTTCAGACCATGATGCACTGAAAATAGAAGTTAATTGTACAAAAACGGAGACCAATACCAAGTACCTGGAAACTAAACAGCTCACTGCTGAACAACCAGCAAGTCAAAAAGAAATCAAAGAGGAAATCCAAAGATTCCTTGAAACAAATGAGACTGAAGACACGAATTACCAGAACTTGTGGGATGACGGCAAAAGCAGTGTTAAGAGGCAAGTTCATAGCTCTTCAGGCATTCATCAGAAAAGAAGAAAAGGCCATCATAAACAGTCTGACTTCACAACTTAAGATCTTAGAGAGTGATCAACAAAAAGGAGCCCAACCCAAGCAGAAAGAAAGAAATCATAAAACTTAGAGCAGAAATCAATGAGATGGAATGTCAAAAACAATCCAGAAGATCAACGAAACCAAAAAGCTGGTTCTTTGAAAAAATAAACAAGATTGACAAACCACTTGCAAGACTTGTAAGAAAAGGAAAAAAGAGAGAACCCAAATAAATAGAATCAGAAATGAAAACGGGGACATCACAACTGAAAACACAGAAATTCAAAAGATCATCAGAGATTACTATGAGAGCCTGTATGCCACGAAACAAGAGAACCTAGAAGAAATGGACAAATTCCTGAATTCCTATAGCTTCCCAAGTCTGCAACAAGAAGATTTGGAATACCTCAACAAACCTATCTCCATCGAGGAAATAGAATCGGTAATCAAAAGTCTCCCCTAAACACAAAAGCCCAGGCCCAGATGGATTCACCAGTGAATTCTACAAAACCTTTAAAGAGGACCTACTCCCAATTCTTTTAAGCTCTTCCGGCAAATTGAAGAAACAGAAATACTCCCAAATAGCTTTTACGAGGCACATATCACCCTGATACCCAAAGCAGACAAAGATGTCACAAAAAAAGGAAAACTACAGACCAATCTCCCTGATGAATACAGATGCTAAGATCTTCAACAAAATACTAGCAAATAGAATCCAAAGAGTCATCAAAAAGATTGTACACCATGACCAAGTGGGATTCATCCTGGGAATGCAAGGATGGTTCAACATCCGCAAGTCAATCAACATAATACATCATATCAACAAAAAGAAAAATAAAACCATATGATCATATCAATAGATGCAGAGAAGGCATTTGACAAGATTCAACACCCGCTCATGATGAAAGCTCTCCGTAAAAAAGCGGGATTGAAGGAACCTTCCTCAAGATAATCCAGGCCATCTACTACAAGCCCACAGCGAGCATCATTCTCAATGGGGAAAAACTGAAAGCCTTCCCCTTAAGATCAGGGACAAGACAAGGCTGCCCACTCTCACCACTTCTATTCAATATAGTACTGGAAGTACTTGCCATAGCAATCAGGGAAGAAAAAGACATTAAGGGCATCCAGATAGGAAGGGAAGAAGCCAAGTTATCACTATTTGCAGATGACATGATATTATACCTGGAAAACCCAAAACTCTCTACCAAGAGGCTCCTAGAAATAATACATTCTTACAGTAGAGTAGCAGGATACAAAATCAATACCCAAAAGTCAATGGCCTTCCTATATGCAAACAGCGAAAGAGAAGAAAGGGACATTAAAGAAACTATCCCATTCACAATTGCACCACAGAAAATCAAATACCTAGGAATCAGTCTGACAAAGAATGTAAAGGATCTCTACAAAGAAAACTACAAAACGTTACTTCAGGAAATAAAAGAAGACCTGAGGAAATGGAGACACATTCCCTGCTCATGGATTGGAAGGATTAACATTATCAAAATGGTAATACTCCCTAGAGCTTTATACAGATTCAATGCGGTCCCTATAAAGATACCCATGATGTTCTTCAAAGAAATTGAACAAACACTCCTGAAATTTGTATGGAATAATAAAAACCCCACGAAGAGCTAAAGCAATCCTTGGGAAAAAGAAGATGGGAGGTATCACTTTCCCCAACCTCAAGCTCTACTACAGAGCAGTTGTAATTAAGACAGTGTGGTATTGGTATAGAGACAGACCCTAGACCTATGGAATAGAACTGAGTATCCTGAAACGCACTCACAAATATACAACCACTTAATCTTCGATAAAGGAGCAAAAAATATTAAGTGGAGCAAAGAAAGCCTCTTCAACAAATGGTGCTGGGAAAACTGGGCAGCTACATGTAAAAAATGAACTTAGACCTCCTTCTAACGCCATGCACAAAAGTCAGATCAAAAATGGATTCTAGATCTCGATATCAGACATGAATCTATAAGGTACATCGAAGAAAACATAGGAGAAACGCCTACGACATCGAAACGAAAAGTATCTTTTAAAGACAACACACCACTGACCAAGCAAATGGAAGCAAAGATAAACAAATGGGATTACATAAAATTGAAAAGCTTCTGCACCTCAAAAAGAAACGGTGACCAAGATACAAAGACAATCCACAGAGTGGGAAAGGATATTCACCCAATACCCATCTGACAAGGGGTTAATATCCAGGAATATATCAGGCACTGGTAGCACTCCACAAGAAGAAAACAGCCAACCCCATCAAAAAATGGGGAGAAGAAATGAACAGAAGCTTCCAAAAAAGAAGAAATTCGAATGGCCAAAAGGCATATGAAAAAGTGCTCTTCATCTTTAATCATCAGGGAGATGCAAATCAAAACAACAATGAGGTACCATCTCACACCACAGAGACTGGCACACATCCAAAACAGCAAGAACAACCGGTGCTGGCGTGGATGTGGGGAAAAAAGGGACTCTCATCCACTGCTGGTGGGAGTGCTGACTGGTCCAGCCCTTTTTGGAAAACAATATGGGCATTCCTCCGAAAGCTAGATATTGAGCTCCCATTTGATCCAGCAATAGCACTCCTGGGAATATACCCTAGAGACCGAAAAACACATAGCAGAAACACTATCTGTACTTCTTTATTCATCTCTGCGCTATTCACTATAGCTAGAATCTGGAAACAACCTAAATGCCCGAGAACAGAGGACTGGCTAAAGAAACTGTGGTTCATCTACACTATGGAATACTATGCGGCTGTCAGAAAGGATGAAATTATGAAATTTACCTGCAAATGGATGGACATGGAGTCTATCATGCTGGAGTGAAATTAGTCAGAAGGAAAAGGACAGATATAGAATGACTGCATTCATTAATACGGATATAGATACCAGTGTTTTAATAAATATGGGAAATGGTAATGGCAGATTAAAACTCACCACTGAATATACACAAAGAGACTTAAGTGATAAACTCCTAAATATCTGCAGGGCTAGCCATAATGTGTAAAATAAGAGGGAGAGAGATGCAGAAACAGAGAGAGAGATAGAGAGAGAAAGAGAGGAAACTGGGGTACCTGCTATTAAGGCGGGTGGGGGGGGAGGGGGGGGTACATTGGTGGTGGAAATGGGGCACTGGTGGAGGGATGGGTGCTGGAATACTGTATTACCAAGAACCAATTATGAACACCTTTGTAATTGTATGTTTCACGGTGGTATAATAAAAAAAATTAAAAAAAAAAAAAAAAAAAAGAAAATTTGCCATCGAGACACTATAGAAGTATGTTCTAGAAAAGATATTAGTGGAAGCCTTGAACCTGGGGCTCTGCTTTCCAGTACAGTGACGCTGACATACCAGTTTCACAGTCTGATCCCACGAGCCGGACACCACCAGCTGTTCACCTCTGGTTTGGCTCCAATCAACACTATATACCTAAAAATTAATTATAAAGTGTCACTTAGAAAGTAAAACAGCATCAAGTTCAATATTACATCTTACCTTTTTAAACAGTGATAGCCAGTTAAGACCATCTAATTCATATCATTGAAATATCAAAGTCTTACATGTGTTTCACTCAACACAGAAACGCCAAAAGGTTATTTATCCATTCCTCTGCACTTATTTACTGTCTACAGGCGAGACTCCATTTCGCTTCAGAGAATCCTGCAGAGTATTTCCAAGCCTTCTTCACTCAAACAAATTATACATATTTTTAAACCAACAAATCACTGTTTGCAGCACCCTGAAGAAATGTCAAAGCAGATTAGAAAGTTAGTTGTATAAAAAAGCTTGCCAGATCAATGTTTATCAGAAAGCATTAAAATGCAATTACTATCCCTATCTGGCCTTTCTTAGAAGGAGCTTATAGGAAATCAGGTGATCCTTTTAGATCCTCTTGGTAAATAGTTTTTTAGTTATCCAATGCTGCTGTTCTGTCGCACTGCTCTCAGTGAACCATTTCAAATGAACCATTTGAAAATTTATGGAAATAGTCTTCATTCTGTAATTTTATACAACAAATTATACACAGATTACTGCTGTGAGCCATGTTCAACAAAATATGTGCATAATTATACTTTTATGAAAGTAATTCTGACATGGGTCTTAGCATTTATCATTTAATGTGCTCAGCCAGAAGGCTGTTTGAATCTTAAAACTCTATCTTATTTATGGACAACTTATGAGTGTAAGATTTGCTGTGGCTTAAGTGTGAGTTATGTGTTCTCTTCTACCTAGGGACAATCTAGCCTTCCTGGAGTCTTTTTTTTTTTTTTTTTTTTTGCTCTTTGGGTCACACCTGGCAATGCTCAGGGGTTACTCCTGGCTCTGCACTCAGAAATTACTCCTGGTGGTGCCCAGGGAACCATGTGGGATGCCGGGATCGAACCCAAGTCAGCTGCATGCAAGGCAAATGCCCTACCCGCTGGACTATAGCCTCCAGTCCCCTAAAATTTTTTAGAAAGTAAATCGATAATACTAATCTTGTCTTTACTATAACTTCGGATATTTTTAAAATCATCTGGTTTGTTTTTGAATCCTAATGTTAAAAAGTACCTCATTAAGAGATTATTTATCTTGACTATTGTCTTCTGGGGTCCCTCATTTGTGTACCAAATATATGTGCCTCCCCTCCAAGCTCTATCAACTACTTGGTCTCTGTTAGAACTACTAAACTCCACCTTCTAGAAGGAAAATAGCCACATTTTACATTTAACAAATATGCTTAATTTGTGTTCTGATAAAACTTTATTTACATGTGTGACAAGGGGGTAGACTTACAACTTGGCCCATAATAGTAGTTAACAAGCCCCGCAATAGGCAGATGTGAACAGGCAAAAAATAAACACAACAGCAAATCTTTATTGAGCACCTGCTATATACAAATGTTGGCACATACCCTTTATGTACTTTTTATCTCAGTTAATCTTCACTTCTATTAAGCATAAACAGTACCAGGTCATAGAATTATCTACCGAGCCAAAAAAGTTATGTATATTGTCCAAGTTCCCAAAGCTTGTAGGAACAGAACTGAAATGTGGGCCTGGGCAGCCTATAGCCGAGTCCACTCTTAAATGGCTGTGCTAGGCTGTGTCTATGGTATCTTTAGGGCAGGGCTAACTTGGGCTCTCTCGGTGATCCTGGGCTGTACTTGTACTCCCCCTCACTGCAGCTAGATGGGTTCAGACAACCCCATTTTTGTTTCCATGAATTATCCACAGCTAAGAATTAACGCCTCTGTCTTCCCGATGAACTTCTCTCAGCTGTCAAGACTTTCCTACATCATTTCCTTCTTTATGAATAACCCTATTACCGCCATTCTTCCTCAGGAATTTGGTTCTTCCCTCTAAACACTCCAACATGTTCTGTATCAAACTTTATAATTTAACACTGAACTGCCTTTTTCAAAGCAAGTGATAAATAACTGCCTTACCTGATATATTTTAGAACCAAATGTACGCCCCTCACAAACAAAACCACTTTGTAGATCCATGTTTGCCGCAATGGAATTGGCAATCAGTACATATGCCGCCTATTTAACCAACTGAATTTATCTTACAATCTGCTCCTCAACTGCTTAATTATTTATAAAGAACTGTTTTCACTTTTAGAGAATAACCGAGTAAAACACCACCTCTAGCCTGATCAGGATTTGAAATCTCACTGGTTAAAACTGCAAGAGCCTTCATAGGCCCAGAGAGAACCCGGCCTGAGAATGAAAGAGGGAAATACTACTATATTGATGGCACTACTGCGGTCAGCTGCCCGGCCTGTCACACAACAAAGTGGGGAGCCCAGGGCTTTCTAACAAAAAAAAGAAAGAAAAGACATAGGAGGGAGGTTAAAAACAGAATAATAAAGGAAGAAAGAAAAGACCAGTCATTCAATAAACACTCCATTGTACTGTGCTTAAAACAGTAGGAGATGGGAAGGTAACTGAGAGTGGAAAAACAAGATGCCATATGTATAAAACAGGCAAAAAGAAAGAAAGAAAGAGAGAGAGAAAGAAGAAAGAAAGAAAGAAAAAAGAAAGAAAGAAAGAAAGAAAGAAAGAAAGAAAGAAAGAAAGAAAGAAAGAAAGAAAGAAAGAAAGAAAAAGAAAAAGAAAGAAAGAAAGAGAGAGAGAAAAAGAAAGAAAGAGAGAGAGAGAGAAAGAAAGAAAGGAAGGAAGGAAGGAAGGAAGGAAGGAAGGAAGGAAGGAAGGAAGGAAGGAAGGAAGGAAGGAAGGAAGGAAGGAAAGAAAAGAAAAAGAAAAAAGAAAGAAAAGAAGGAAGGAAGGAAGGAAGGAAGGAAGGAAGGGAAGGAAGGAAGGAAGGAAGGAAGGAAGGAAGGAAGGAAGGAAGGAAGGAAGGAAGGAAGGAAGGAAGGAAGGAAGGAAGGAAGAAAGAAAGGAAGAAAGAAAGAAAGAAAGAAAAGAAAGAAAAAAGAAAGAAAGAAAAGAAAGAAAGAAAGAAAGAAAGAAAGAAAGAAAGGAAAGAAAAGAAAAAACTAACCACAGACTTAGGGTCCTAAAAGGGGTGCAGGGGTGGAAAACTCATCCAGGATAGATCCAAGCACAGTCTTCAGGGCAAGCTTAAACGTCAGTAACAGAAAGCAGAAGCTCAAGCAGCCAGTAACATCTCCAAAGTCATAAACAGGCCCAGAAAATATCCGAGGGGGAAGTCATACAGTGCAAGAGATCGCCCAGATTTTGAGCTCTGGGGCTGTCCATGGGTAGTATTAAGAAAAGTGTTGACTAAAAAAGACACGGTGCAATTTCAGAAATCATGGCTTTGAGATGACAGCAGGACAGTGAAATGTCTAGCAGGAGCAGTTTGGGCATTAACCTTAAGCTCTGCAAGCAGTTTGGAACTGATGAGAGATTTTCCCCTCCACTTCCATTCATCACTGGTCATATAGAAGGGTCACGCCAAAGAAAAGAGAGAGATGCAGTTCTGACTTAAATGCAGAGTTTGCTAAAGGACTATCCCCAAAATTTTCTTTTGGTAATGGAGAACAAAAAACAAACAAAAAACTGTATTGCTTTATGAACTTTGACCCTTATCAAAACCATATTCTGAGAGGGCAAATTTTATTATTGGAACCAATTCCCAAAGAACTCTGTACGGTATTGTTCTTTTAAAGATGGTATTTTTAATTGAAAACCACACCCCCCATAAAAAATACCCAAAATACTCATTCTTACCCTTATCACTGACTCTAAATTACTGAGCTAATAGAAACAGATCCCTCTTAATGTGAAACTTGAAAAATTGTATTTTCAGCATAGAAATAAAGTGTCCATAAAAGAGAGCTGATCTGAGTGCCAGCTATCCATCACATGCTCTCCCATAACAGTCCATTCTGCCCACTGTGTTTCACTCGGCCAGCCACACATTCCTGGCTGACAGCTGGAGTATTCTAACATCAGACCCTCCAACTCAGTTTTCTTCCTAACAAAAAACCTGGGGCCATATTCATAGCCAGGAAGACCAGCAACAGTTCTTCAGGATCACAGAGAGTCAGTTCAACCTGCTCCTCCCTGGCAACAATCCTTGTTTCTCCTTTTGTATACCTTGTAGACATTTTTATCAAGTAGCACACTGGGGTTTTTTTTTTTTTTATTTACTTTTCTGGGGTCACACCTGGCGATGCTCAGGGGTTACTCTGGCTCTAGGTACTCAGGAATTACTCCCGGTCTGCTTGGATGACCATATGGGATGCTGGGGATTGAACCCAGGTTGGCCCCATGCAACGCTCCCCCGCTGTGCTATTGCTCCAGCCTACACTGTGTTAAGTGGTGCGCTTGCACGTGCCAAAACTACCAGGAGAGCTTAGCCTGAGCCTTGCTCCTATCTACATCTTCAGTGACCAGCCGGGCCTGGCACACACCATGTGCTTCTAGTACATACAGCTCTAGCTCTTCTCAGACAAACTCAAACTCTAAAATACTAAACAGACACAACTGCGATCTTGTTAGCAGTAAAATCCAAAATAGGGAGAACCGATTCAGCTGATACATAGTTAGAAACTGTGTTTCTGTAAAATCACAATTTTAGGAGAAAAGTTTTAGACTGCTATTGCAAGGGATAATAAAATTCTACTGAAGAACCCACCCCACAATGAAGGGATGGGAATGATTAAATGCATCCAGTTTAATTATGTTTCTGTTTGTTTTTTTTTTTGTTTTGGTGGAGTGGAGGCAGAGCTGGTAATTGAGCCACTTGCGATAGTGATAGTGCTCTGAGCTTACTCCTGACTCTGGGTTCTGGGATCAGTTTTTTAATTATATCACCGTGAGACAGACAATTACAAAGCTGTTCATGGTTGGATTTCAGTCATACAACTTTCCAGCACCATCCCTCCACCAGTGCACATGTCCCTCCCCCAATGTTCCAAGTTTCCCTTCCTCCCACCCCTACCTCCCTCTATGGTCTGGAATCACTTCTGGTGGGTCTCAGGAACCATATGCATTGCCAGGGAAAAACCCAGGTCAGCCACATGTAAGCCAAGCATCTAATCCCTGTACTACCTCTTTAGCCCTACTTTTGATTTTGAAAGAGAGGAAGAGGAAAAGGGAAGAATGAGAAGGGAGAAGAAAGAACAAAATATGACTTTTTTTTATTTTTGGTACCTGGTGATGCTCAGGGGTTACTCCTGGCCATGCCCGGGGGACCATGTGGGATACTGGGGATTGAAATATCACTTTTTGAACAAAAAACTCCATTGACCAGTTCTCAATATAAATCCATTTCTAAAGAAAACAAATTACCGTTAAATGCACACCTCACTATTATTCAGCATTTTTATAGGCACCTGTCAATAAAAAATAATTATTTCAATTTTTCACCACTTTCAAGGGGGTACATAATTCTCTGTTTAAATAAGCAATATCTTGCGGGATATATAAAAATAGCATGAAACCAATACCTAAGGGCAGACAAAACATAGATCAGGAGGTCTTATCAGTGGGTAGCACCTACTGCAAATGTGTGGGAGTCAGAGGTTAGGTAATACAGAGAAAGGAACAGTGTACTAATAATTATGGTAAATAATAACACCAGCGTAGAACTGAGCATTGAAAGTAGGCAAAAGGATATACATGATAACCTCTAAATGTATGTATTGCAAACCACAATTTATAAGAGGAGACAGAGAGAGAGAGAGAGAGAGAGAGAGAGAGAGAGAGAGAGAGAGAGAGAGAGAGAGAGAGAGAAGTATAAATTGCCTGCCTAGGCTGGGCAAGGGGGAATCAGAGGGCATTGGTGGTGAGAAACGGTCACTGGTGGAGGGATGGGTACTGGAACACTGCAAGACTGAAACCCAAATATGAACACTTTTGTAACTGTGTACCTCACAGTGGTAGGACCTCCATTTTCCACATCCGGACTTCCCCCCGTCAGAACTCCACCCAGCAGACCAGCCTATCACAGCCCGGCTCGCGTGGCTGCAAGTGCCCGCACGGTTCATCAATAATGCTGGATTTTGAGACGACTACAAGAGTATGGTACCCACACGGCAGAGCGTGGCAAGCTACCCGTGTCGTATTTGATATGCCAAATACCAGTAATAATTATAGACCTCATTCCCATGACCTGATGGAATGGTTTGAGGCTCTTTATAGTCCCTGGAGCAAGCAGGTGCCTTTGGGCTCTACTTGCATAAGACAGTCATATGGAGATGTTACTGGTGCCCGCTCGAGCAAATCGATGATGAACGGGAAGACAGTGATACAGTGAAATTAAATTAAAAATAAAAATAAATAAATAAATAAATAAGCAATATCTTAACAATAGAGCCATCTTTCCTGCAAAATGCACACGCAAGTGTCTTGCCTCCCCAAGATATAGTTGCATATTTAAATCAACGGGAACCTGTTATTGTGATGGAAGGAAGTTCCGCGGCCCTAGGACTACTCCATCTGGTATGCAGACTGGACAGTCTGGTCCAGCAGTAGACTTCAGTGGTGTTGAGACCAGCAGGCTAATGGCACGCTGGGGTAGGTACAGAGCTGCAGACGGAAGCCAGGGTCTGAATGCCAGACTTGCACTTCGAGTCTCAGAACTCCTTCCCTAGCTCTCAAATATCAGTTATATCATTCTAACTGCTATCGTAGTTGAGTCACACCCAGCAGTGCTCAGGGGATCATACCTGACACCGGAGATTCAAACCAGTGTCACCACTACAGACACAGGGGAGGCGGATGGCTTACTTCCTGTACTGCCTCTCTGGCGCCTCAAAGTTCAGTTTTCTATGTTACTTTCCCATCTAATTTGGTGTGTTCCTACTGGAATTTCAGCACTGAGGAATTAGAAGTGCCCAGAGACTTCAGGATCTGTGCTCTATCTAGGCCAATGCGCTGACCTGGTGGTGGCTGGGGAGGTGGGAGTGGACTGCTGGGGCTTCCGGAAGGTAAGGGAGGCTGCCCACCTCAACTCCAAGAAGACCCCCACCCCGGGGTTCTAGCCTGGGCACCAGAGAACCTGAAATTATTACCAGTTTGGCTGCGAATACTGCGGAAGCAGTGGAGCGGGGCCCTTGGTGTGGCCGCCGAGGCTTCCAGATCAAAGATCAATTTTCTTTTTTCCTTTATTTTTTTCTTTTTTGGGTTACACCCAGCAATGCACAGGGGTCACTCCTGGCTCTGCACTCAGGAATTACTCCGGGGTCCTTGGGGGACCATAGGGGATGCCGGGAATCAAACCGGGTGGCCGCATGCAAGGCAAATGCCCTCCCTGCTGGACTATCACTCCAGCCCCAGTTTTCATAGGTAATAATCAAAACCTTCAAATGGTTTGATTATCATTTCCCTTTATTTCAGCAACTTGATAAACCTCACTAACAGATTCATTTTAGTACCTATTTCAATAACTAGATTTCAGTGTGCTTACTATAATTTTGAAAACTAGTTAGAATTTGTCTTCATTATATTATCCTTAAGGTTTATATTTGGGCGGGGCAGTATGATCCAGACTCGGCAATGCGGAGGGCTGACTCCTGGGTCTGTGCTCAGGAATCCCCTGCTGGTGCTCTGAGCCCATATGTAAGGTTGGGGATCAAATCAGGGTTGGCTGTGTGGCAAGGCATACGCCTTAACCCCTACAATATCTTTCTAGTCCTTTAAATTTACTTTTAACTCTCATAGCACAGAGCAAGTGATGAAGCAAAGAAAAACCCCCGACTTATCCCTCTCTTCACTGGACCTTTTACGCTTTTTTTAATTTTTCCACTCTTCCATCTTCATTTTACATTCAACAGCAAGTTAAGCTGAAGGCACTTTATGCAGCTCCAAAGACGTGATGGCCTGTTCGACAAGTTGAACAATATAAACCAAGTAGAGAAGAACCTGATTCCGGCTTTGACGCTAAGCTTAGACACAATGTTTATGGATGATACTCAGGTTCTTTCTTTTTCACATACTGTCCTTCCTTCCTCAAGACATAAAAATGCATCTGACCTTGAATTTCTCCTTTTTTTTGTGCTTCAGTAGCTACTCATCTGACTATCTAAAATTTGCTAAACATTTATTTATCACAAAGAGATGAAATGGGTAACTCGGAACTTATCTCACGCTTTTCTGACTTTTTTTTTTTTTTTTGCTTTTTGGGTCATACCCGGCGATGCTCAGGGGTTCCTCCTGGCTCTGCACTCAGGCGGTGCTCGGGGGGACCATATGGGATTGCGGGATCGAACCCAGGCAGGCACAGGCTGGCCGCATGCAAGGCAAACACCCTACCCACTGGGCTATCGCTCCGGCCCTGACTATTATAATCAAGACAAATAATGATAATAAATCAAAATTTTCAGTGCTGTTTCAAGCAAACACCAATGAGACTTGACTATTATCTTCAGTTTGCAAATGAAGAAACTAAGTGCTAGAAAATCATGAAGTTTGTCCAAGGTCTATACAGACTGAATTTAGCCCAAGGTTCATGGCAACCATGTGTTCAGCCTTATTCTATATTCTCTTGCTATTCCATTACATGATGTAGCATTCCTAAACATACTGGGGGAAAAACTAGAATTGATCATGCTCCTCCGCTTACTAATTTATTCAACAAATATGTATTAGCTCCTGAAAATTCTTGTTTGATCTTAAAACCTTTACATGTCTGAGGAGTATGAGACTTACATTGAGTAAATGGAGCATTTCTCTTTAAAAGAAAAGTGAATAGTTGATGAGATAGCACAATATTTGAAAGGTCGTCACCAGAAATTCTCTAACCAGTCTTAGGGAAAACACCCACTGTACTATCACTCTGGCCCCTGCAGTGAACTTTCTAAAGTGACAGTTCCCCTTGTATCAAAGTTGTCGTTATACTGATTCTATGAAAACATGGCAATTTATCACTGCTTTAATTCAAGTGTCTTCACAGTAAAAGAACTAGATTTTTTTTCATTGTTTTGAGTTACAAAGTTGGAAATAATTATTTTCACTAGTATAGCTATAAAATGATACCTGGAAGCCTCATATATCTAATCTTTTTCACAAACTACTAATACATCTATCTAAAAGCATTTATTCAGGAACCTTTGTTGGGCCTGTGGCAAATTTGCAAGTAAATTTCGCAGGTTTTTATTTGAAGGATCCATTGCTGACTTTAGGAAAAGATATTTTAAACACTACAATGTAAGAAAAAATATTTTAAGCATTACAGTATTTCACTGAAAGAGAATCTCTTTATCACATTCATTAGAAATATACAGAAACATGAATCAGATTTCAATATTTAAATTTCTCCTAAATGTTACCTCCTATTCAGTCATGCTCTCACCCCAATACATTCTGAGGGTCCTCAGAAACCTCCCTGCAGCTGTTAAGGCGATCTTGCCCTGCCTCAGCGAAAGCCCACCCACCTCCCTTAAGGCAGAGCGCCACACAGAGCCTTGGAGTGGCGATAAGGGGCCTCAGGAGGAAACGATGGCCCAGTTCACCCACTACCAGAGGCAGTTTTAGTGACATTAATGAGAAATCTGACCTTTCCTTCTTTACCAGCCCCTCGGGCCAAGAGGCACTTTGCGTTTGCATAGTCAAACAGTGTGTGACATCTAACAAGTCCAGAGAACACTCAAAGCGTAAACTGTAAGCGTGGTGCCTACAGACACCCCGCTCCCAGCCTCCAATGGATTTCCTCCAAGGACGAGCAGGAGCCGGGGACCGGGATCCTACCTCCCTGAGTGTGCTCCTTGTAGACCTGAAGGGGCCTGCAGCCCTGGCCGTGTCCCACAGCTGCAGAGAGCCGTCGCCACTACAGGTGACCAGAACATGCTCATTGTTCTCACTCCACGCCACGTCGAACAAACCATCATTCCAGTCAAAGCTAGACCAGAAAAATGCACATAAACAAACCAAAGACTCTAGTTACAGACTGGACATCCAAACTACAGCAAAAAAAAAACCCCAAAACATTACTATGGGTATTTTTCTTTTTCACAACTCATCACTTACAGGAATCTATACCTCAGTCTAGGTTCACAACTACGACAAATGAAGCAGGGCAGCGCCTGAGAGAAGCAGAGGCAAAGCAGAGTGAGAGAGAGGCAGGTACAGGGATACGGCGAGAAGCCTGAAGAGCCAGAATAAAACAGGCCTCCCAGCAGGAGATGGACAGTGGACAGCGCACGCTGCCGCCACCTGACATTTCTGTGGTTCAAAGGAGGGAGAATTTGTTTCCGCTTTGAGGCCACTAGCGGTGATATTCAGTGGTTACTCCTGGCTCTGTATTCAGGAATTACTCCTGGTGATGCTCGGGGACCTTGTAGAATGCCATGATGGGGACCAAACCTTAGTTGGCAAATGTCCTACTCCTTGTACTACCGCTCTGACCTGGGAATTTGAAATCACTGTATCACTGTCTTCCCGTTCATCATCGATTTGCTCGAGTGGGCACCAGTAACCTCTCCATATGTCCTGTCTCATGCTAGTAGAGCCCAAGGGCATCTGCTTGCTCCAGGAACATAGCCTCAAACCATTCCATCAGGTCATGGGAATGAGGTATATAATTGTTACTGGCATTTGGCATATCAAATACAACACGGGTAGCTTGCCAGGCTCTGCCGTGAGGGTGGCATACTCTTGTAGTCACCTCTGATCTCCAGCATTTATTGATGAACGGTGTGGCTGCAATCGGCGCACGAGCCGGGCTGTGATAGGCTCTTCTGCTTCTTAGATATCTTCTTAGATATATTTCTTATCTTCTTGGATATATTTCATTTAATTTGATCCACAGTCATCTTAAAATAATTTCAGCTGTCCCCATAAAATCCTTCATCTGTGCCATGAGTAGGTATATATTTTCTGGTGGAATTTCCTTTCCTTTCTCTACCTTTCACTAATCTGGATGGACATGTGGAGACTAGCAGTAACCCCAGTAAGACCGGCTAGGGAGGCACTAATTGGACAGTAACACAAATAAGACAGGCGAGAGGCACTAATACTCCACAGGACGGAGAAGTATCTCCTGAATGAGTGTAATAAACCTCCACCAGGAACTCAGCAGAGCACCAAGAGAGCTCAGTAGGCTGAGTGCATGCTTTGAAGCCAGAGGTCCATGGGGATAGACCATATGGTCTCCCGGGCATCCCTGGACTGGACTACAGGGAAAGGACCCCTTGTATCGCTGGTGGGACTCCACAAAAAATAAATAAAAATAGAAGACAGCACAGGGCCAGTGATGTGACTCGGCGTGAAAGATCAAGCTTCGCCATGTGTGAGGTCCTGGGTTCCAGTCTCAGCACCAAAACCATTTTAAAAGACAGCACAGGGTTCTGTTCATCTCCCACCCCCCATTTTTAAAGGGTTTGTTTCTTGGTTTTGTTTCTTACAGAGCTACTGCTTTATATACTTAGGGGCACGAGCCCTATATCCAACGAGTAGTGGGCAAATATCCTCTCCCATTCTGTGGGGCCTTTTTCTTTTCTTTCACACCTTTTCTCCCTCTTCCTCCTCCTTTTTTAAAAAAAAAATTATTACACCACTTTTAGACATACAATTGCAATATGCTCATGCTCGATTTTTTGGTTCCAGTGTTCCAACACCCATCCCTCCACCCGAACCCATCTCCTATCACCAATGTCCCCACCTCCCTCCCTCCTCCTGCACCCCAACTACTTGGCGGGTTCTGTATATCTTTTCTCTCCTCTCTATCTCTACCACCCGCCAAACTTTCCTACACATCGTAGAATGCAGTACATTAAAGGCATAACTGCTTCCACTAGTTTGGTGGACCGTGTGGCCAAGCGGCCACGCGACTTAGGGGCCTCATGGTCAGCGCTCGGACAGCAAAAATGGTGGCTAATGTGGTGGGGAGTCTCATCTGGCTGCTTTCAGGACCCCCCCAGAGGTGATGGGCCAATACCCAAAACCCATCTGTCCTCCTGGGTGCCTCATGGTCAGCTGAGCTAGGGAGAGCCGAGTTTCAGTTCCCCAGCTGCGTCTGAAGCTCTGCATGCTATGGCTGTTCACCCCAGGGCAGTTCCTGGGTAGGGCCACAGGGCTCAGACAAAATGGAGAGGTTAAGGGGCAACCTCAGCTCCATCTGACGAATTCCAGGTGTTTCCCACTTCTGGGAGCTGCCTACCAGGACTCAAACTTGTTTGCTCTGTTAATCTAGTCTGGAGTCAATGTCCCTCCCAGGTGGGCTCTGATGTGCTGCAGCATCCGAACAGTGATAATGGCCGCTAATGTTGTGGGTGAGTCTCATCCGGCTGCTTCCGGGACCCCCCAGAGGTGATGGGCCAACACCCAAAACCCACCTGTCCTCCTGGGGGCCCCATGGTCAGCTGAGCAGGGGAGAGCCAAGTTCCAGCTCCCCCAGCTGCGTCTGAGGCTCTGCATGCTATGGCTGGTCACCCCAGGGCAGCTCCTGGGTGGGGCTATCAGGCTCAAACAAAATGGAGAGGGGAAGGGGCGACCCCAGCTCCATCTGACGAATTCCCGGTGATTTCCACCTCTGGGAGCTGCCCACCTGGGCTCGAACTTCGTCTTGCTCTGTTAATCTGGTCTTGAGGTCAGCATCCCTTCCGGGCGGACTCCTGATGTGCAGCAGTGTCCTGTCCAGACAGCGAAAATGGCGGCTAATGTAGTGGGCGAGTCTCATCCGGCTGCTTCTGAGACACCCAGAGGTGATGGGCCCACTCCCAAAACCCATCTGTCCTCCTGGGGGCCATGTGGGGCCTTTTTATCCTGGCTTTCATTTCCTTTGTAGCTCAGAAGTTTCTTAGGTCGATATAGTCCCATATGTTAATCTTTGTTTCAGTTTGCTGAGCCAAACTTCTTGAATGGTTGAAGATAACCTCTGGCTTCATTGTCATGAAGGATTCTACTATTTTCCTCAATGCAGAAGGCATTAAAAAGTACATGAAAAAATGTTCTGCGCCATTTATAATCAGGAAAATGCAAAATCAAAATAAGAATAAACTATCAGCGCAACCCAGTGAGACCGGCACATTGCTGGGCACTAAGCAGCTAGTCTCGGGGCCTGTCTTCCCCACCATAAGGCCCTACAGGCGGGACCTAGAAGTGGGCTGTGTTCAATGTAATAAAACTTCCTAAAGCCCAAATGGCTACATCCACAAGAGAACAACACCTGTGTGCACAGGACAGGATGTGCCGGGCCTTCTGACTACTTTGTTGCAATGGCTCAGGATGCTATTTGTGCTTTGTGTCCCCCTACCCAGAAGGTATAAAGGCCTAAGCTAGGCTCCATCACCAGCTAGGCTCCATAAACTGAGGACTGCTCTCCAGAACCTCTCGCTGCTGCGCTGTTGCTTTTTCTTTCTTCCCTTTCTCATCAGCGGCAAGGCAGAGTTTCTCCCAAGTCCATCCCTCTCCTTTTTCCGCAGGGGATGAAGTCCAGCAAGGCCTGAAGTCCAGCAAGATCTAGGTCTCCCTCATTTGTGCCGGGGGCTGCTGTGCCAGGGCCCCAACATCTGGCGCCGAACATGAGGCAGCCTTCGCCTCACACCAGACCAGGTAAGACCTCGATACTTGCCCCAAACCCAAACTTCCTTTGAATTGGGGATGAGCGGTTGGCAATTCCTCAACTTGGGAATGAACGTAGAGTCCCAGGCTCTGCCTCCTCTGTCTGGTGTGAAATAGGCATCCTTTTGTCTGTTTCTCCTTTCCCTTTTCTTTCCTGTATCTTCTGAAGAAGAGAGTTTGAATGTGGGAGTGAGTGAATAAGGCCTCACGGCTTCGGGGTCACCAGGCATGTGTGGCCCCTATGTCAAGACGCTCTTTAGATTCTCTCCCCCCCCCCCCCCCCCTCCCCCTCTCTCCTCTCTCCCTCTCTCTCTCTCTCTCTCTCTCTCTCTCTCTCTCTCTCTCTCTCTCTCTCTCTCTCTCTCTCTCTCTCTCTCTCTCTCTCTCTCTCTCTCTCTCTCTCTCTCTTCTTTTTTCTGTCTTTACAGTCAGTAAACTTCTGACCAGAAAGGCCTCTGGTCCATTTCCTTTCCTCTCCCTCTTTCTTCCACTAACAACTCCCGCTGGTCTGCTCCGATGATGGGCAATTCAGCGCAGAGGGTCAGCCACCCGGCCTTAAAGGCCTTCCGGTCTCTCTTAAAGAGCTGTGGCCTCATTTCTTCAGAGAATACAGTGGTCAAAATTTGGGAAACTATTTTAGAGGAGGCCCCCCTGGGTCCCTGTTGGAGACTCTTCTCCTGGGACACATGGGAAAAAGCAGAAGAGATATTTCAGGACAGGTGGCGATATACAGGGGAAAGGCCCCTGACCATATACCACTCTTAAGGCTGCCTCCGGGAAGAGCGAGGTCCACAGCTTCTCCCTCTCTTTTCCTCTGAGCCTTTTGGGGTCAGACAAATGGCCACTGAGGATCCACTTTTCTCAAGCCAGGATATGGAAAAAGGAATATCACGGGAGACTTTTGGAGACCCGAACCCGCCTCCCCCCACCCCCCTTCTCGGTCCCTGTTAGGGAGAATCCTTGGGGGACCCCACCTAGGACCCCCTGCAGAACCCCCCTGGTTATATATGGCTTTTCCTGTTAATCTCAATCCCGGGGGGTGGGGGGCCAGACCAGCTGCATGGTATCCTTGGGAGCTTCTGATTTGAAAGAACTGAAAAAGGCGGTGGCTGAAGACGGCCCCAACTCCCCTTTGGGCCCACACTATCTTGCAGGGCCTGGCACATCAACCCTGCCCTACAGCCGACTGAAGACCCCTGTGTAGGGCTGTTACCCAACAGTCTTTCTATTAAGTGGGCGCGCTCTTTAAGGAGGAATGTCACGTGCAAGCAGCTAGAAATGCCAGTGCCCGGCCTCCAGCGAACTCCTCACTTAGGGCCAATTATCAGGGACTGCTGACCAGTGGAGCACAGGCTTGCAGCAGCCCCTGCCGCCCCTTATCAAGATCAGGTGCGGAGCGTTGGCACTCACGGCCTGGAAGGGGCTTGAAGAGGGACCGACTGAGATAGCTTTGGTGAGCATGCACCAAAGGATCGGGGAGGATCTTTCTTCATTCATGGATCAAGTACAAAAGAGCATTGAATGAAAGTTCCCTGGTCTCTCGGGATCATGCAATCAAAATGGTGGTTTGGGAAGGAATGACCGGGGACCATACAGCAGCCTGTGCTGGACTTAAAAAAGGAAGCACGGGTAGGTGGACATGTGCCACATGATGTGGGAACCCCAGCTCAGCAAACCCAGGTGCTGACCGCGGCCTTAAACACTCAAATGAGTTGTGACACAATCACAACTTAACAGCAAAAATAACTTTTACACCTGGAAATGCCACTTTAATATTGCAGAACAAAACATCTCACGGCCCAGTAAGTCAAACTAAAAAAATCAAACCCTAGCCCTATGAAAGCTTTCCGAGAAACAGAGGAAATATTTTAGTAATTAAAGTGATCTTACCTTCTAAAAATCCTAAGCCCAGATTCATTTTGATCCAATATTAGCAGAGTTCCGCAGCCTACGGAGAAAAACGCTGAGATCAGGGGTGACAGTGCCCAGGGACTTCTCGGGCAAGAAAGCATCCAGGAGGGAACGTGCAATTTCCCACCTCACACAACTCCCCAAGGTTACAGGACCCATGGGACCAATCCCGCAGCAGGCTGCTCAGGGCTGTGCTCACTTACCTTCCCGACTTGAATCGCCAGACTTCTTACGGCACCTAAGCCTGGAACCTAGACTCACCCCACAGAGGGGACGGAGAACTGAGTACAGGGTGCCAGAGACTAACCCCCCCCCCCCCATAAGGGCTGGTGTCCCAAGCTCACAGGTGAGAAATCCAAGCTTACAGGGCCAAGAAACGCTTCTCCTATCTCATGCCACTCCTGAACATTTAAAATACTCAAATAAACTTAACACAGCATTTTACAACAAAATGCCTGATCCAATTGCCACAGGTTTGGCGATAAGATTTACATGCTTGAACACATACGTTGTATACCAACATAATTTTACTAAGGGACCAGCCTAATTTTTTAAAAGGTGTATTTAGGCGCCAGAGAGATAGTACAGTGGGCGGAGCGCTTGCCTTACATGTAATCAACCTGGGTTCCATCAGAAGCACGTGATCACTGCAGATGGCCCCAGAGCATCTATCTCCAGGAGTGATCCCTGAGTGCCAAGCCAGAGTAAGCACTGAACATTGCTGGATGTGGTGCAAAACAATAAAAGGTGTATTTATTTCAGGGCTGGAATAAACTTTACACATGACTGACTTTACAAATACTAACTTTACATATTTTTGTATGTTTTTATATAATTTAACTTTTACATTTTTCACAATTTACATATTTTATATATATATATTTAAGATAAATGTATATATCACTTGTATCACTTGTCTTCCCGTTGTTCATCGATTTGCTCAGTGGACACCAGTAACATCTCCTTATGTCCTATCTCATGCTAGTGTAGCCCAAGGGCATCTGCTTGCTCCAGGAACAGGAAGAGCCTCAAACCATTCCTTCAGGTCATGGGAATGAGGTCTATAATTGTTACTGGTTTTTGGCATATCAAATACATTTTTTATATTTTTAGTTTACATATTTTTATAATTTAACTTAAAAGGTCATTACAAATGCATGCATCTTCAAGTTAATGGTGGCCAACTACTGAATCTATCTGAATGCAAACGAAGGAAAAGCTAATGGTGAAATCTGTAAGTAGCAAATAGTTCTCTCCCTGAGTTTTAGAAAGCACTTTTTTGGCTTTCCTCACTGTAGAACCAACTGAAAACTACCACAAAGTTGAAATTAGGTAGAGACCTTCCAATGGAGTTTCGGTGTGTGCATGCAGCAGGGATAAGTTATTTTTTAAATAGAATTAATAAATGGGGGCGAACCTCGAAAAGGCTTGTAACTAAACTGTATTTCTCCATTGACGACAGGTGAGGCAGAATGCGATCGATTTCATAACAGTACAGGTGGGAAAACTCGGTCCGACTGGTGATTGTTCAGGTGCATCCTGTTTAGCAATCACTGCTGGAGTGTGCAAACTGAGTGTGCAACACGTGCTCCGATTTTAGCAGGCACTGGGGTGACCCTGCACTCCATCAGCCCCGAGCTGTTAGACCCCAAAGGACCAGGCGGTGGGGGGCACCTCGCAGCGTCCAAAACGGCGCGCGGGGACGGGCAGCGCATACCCTAGGGGTGGGGTCAGGTGGCCGAGAAGCCGGCGCGCCCCAAAGTCATAAGGACTCGGCCCTGGCACGGGAACCCAATGGGCTAGACCCCGGGTCTGCAGAGCCGGTCGCGGGCGCTGGGCCGGCCCGAGCCTCTGCTGCCCCCTGGCGCTCCCCCGCGGTACTGCCTGCTGTCGGAAGCGCTTGCCCACGTCTGGGACGAGCCGGAGGTCGGCGGCTCCCCGCCCCCGCCCCGGCGCAATCCGTCCTCACCCGCAATGCCGTAGTGCTGGGAGGTGGCGCAGGCCAGGCGGCCCGGCAGGTAAGGGGGAGAACTCGGCGGCGTAGCCATGGCGGCCCGGCACCCGCAGAGTCCGCGCCACGCCTCCGCGCGCCACGTTCATCCCGCCCGCCGCCGCCGAAGCCCCGCTGAGTCCGTCGGAACCTCCCGGTTCGAACTGGCCAAAGAGATTTTTAGAAACGTCCGGGAAAGCGAGGCGGAAGTGAAGACGCGGGTACCCTGAGCTCTAGATTTCGATTGGTCCGCCGCGGTGGGGCAGGGGACGTTACGCGCGCCATCTTTGTTTGGGGCAAAGTTTGCGCCACCTATAAACAGGTTTCAATTATGCGGGCTTTCTAGATCAGGTGCTTCTGACGGTGTTTGTTCTTGCTTATCAGCCTACCCTCTACGACTATTTATTCACCTATTGAACGTTTGAAAAACTGGCATCAGTAAATGCTCCTGATCATTACCTAGTGAGATAAGCTAAGGCTGAAGCCATACAGCGAGTCCGAAAGGCAATTGACTACTGTGTTGCCCAAGGTCTGACTTAAGTAAGGGAAAGTAAGGACGAAAACTTTTTTCTTTGAATTCTGATGAGATATATTAAATGTGCAGATCCCTGAACAAATTAAGAAAAACTACATTTGCTCGTTAAAGTTTTTTTTAATTTATTTTATTTCATTTATTTACGGAGTACTATTCCTTACTAGGTGGTAGATCACCATTTGTAATTTATCTGCCAAACAAGACGCTTTTTCTAAACAAGACACTTTTTGAGGGTTAAAGAGAGTGCTGCTAACAAACCAGGTCAAGAACTGCAAACTTAGCTATTTCATCATCTTAATCATAATCTAAGTACTGTGCGAGGCATCTGAATTTCAAAAGCAGGATATCCTTGATGTCAGCATGAGATTAGATTTATAGACATGTAATCAGTTAAGTGTAATCAAAATATTGTAGGTTCTATGAGGAATATATATATGAATATGAGATGCTCTCCCTGTGCCCAGCTGCTCGTGAGGCGCCAGGGAGGCATGGTGGGTTCTAGCCCCTGGCCTGCCACCCCAGCTGAGCCTCACAACAAGCCAGATCACCCTTCCCTATTCCATGGGGCCGCCATTTTCCACATCCGACTTCCCTCTCGTCACAACTCCACCCAGCAGACCAGACTATCACAGCCCGAACGGCCGCGCGGTTTATCAATAAATGCTTTATTTAGAGGTGACTACAACAGTATGCCACCCGCACGGCAAGCCTGACAAGCTGCTTGTGTAGTATTTGATATGCCAAATACCAGTAACATTTATATTAGGTCATTCCCGTGACCTAATATAATTGTTTGAGGCTCTTTATGTTCCTGGAGCAAGCGGATGCCTTTGGGTTCTACTAGCATGAGACGGGACATATGGAGATATTACTGGTGTCCGCTCTAGCAAATAGATGATTAACGGGAAGATAGTGATAGTGATAGTGAGATGGAGGAAGGAAGGTGAATCCTGGGAAGGGTTGCTCCCGAAAAGATGCTTTAAGCAACCCAAGAGACCTGAAAGACCATGATCTATAGCTTGCCAGATCTCCCGGCTATAGGGAAAGGGTATTGATGAAGAGAGTGTTGGCTTGAGAGACTGGATGTTGCATTTGGACTGGATTGCTGAAGCTGGTATGGCTTTAGGAGCTACATTCAGGAAATTGAATTTCTACTTCAGCTGAAGCAATGGTAAATCAAAGTTCTCTAGTGTGGGAAATTAAATGACTTTCCATTTTAAAATATCTGGCAGCACTAATCTGGAAGACAGAGGTTGGAGATAAGGGCAAGGCGAACACTTCAGCAATAGTTTGAACAAAAGATAACAAACAGCTTATAGTCGTGGGAGTGGAGAGTAAGATGAAATCCTAAGGCAGTAACTCAAAATATATGATTTCTAAGGATCATGGAGGAAATCAAATGTTTTCCAGATTTCTGATTAGGTGACTAGACGGCAGAACTGTCTTGTGAAATGCACGGTGAAGGGAAGAGCAGGTTTGGGGAGGAAAGAGCTCCAGTTGTAACATGTTTAGCACGAATTTCTTAGGTCTCTTCAACATACCAGTCAGAATTTTGTTCAGGCAAAAATTCTCACTTGCATATCAGTGATTTTGAACCTGGTTAAAAGCATTCTCCAGTACAGAAGACTTGGGCAAGGAAAGAGAAGAAATACCAAGATAGAACTTCAAGGTAAACACCTTTATGCAAAACTTGTCAGGAGAATGGGAGATAGATAGCAGTACATAATAAAAATCCAAGCAAGCAATCAGTTTACCATGTTCAAGAAGACAGTTCAATTTAGGGGGATTTCCACATGAACCTCTGGTGCGTAGTTAAGCAGTAGAGAGCTTAGGACATCCCTGCATGCTTCTCCACCTCCCGCACACCCAAGCCGTCCTAGCCTGCTTTGATTATGTAAGTAAAGCAGATTCATGAAAAGCTGAACTTTGTGTTTCTGGATCTGCAGGTAATTAGTTCGGAAATCATTCTTCTATCCTCAAGTTAAGTTAAAGAGATGAGCAGACTGGAAACCAATAGGTCTTCCTGGCTTTATGGAGATAAGGAATATACATGGCAACCCTCTGCCTTCCAGGTTAGAGACAGACAGAACAAGTGAATAAAGAGTCCGAGCTTACAGGAGCAGAGACTCACTAACAAAAAACTACCACTGAACTGCCTAATAAAACAAACCACCAGAGACTCTGGGTTTCTGGAAGCACAGTAAGGGTAGTGCAATAAATTAAAAACTCAAAGGTGGGGGGGCAGAGTTGTGGATGTGTCATGCATTTTACCTGTGTAAGGTCCTGAACGATATCTCTACATGCTTGCCCTCACGGTACTTCTGGGTATTCCTCCCATCATAATAACTAATAAATAACTCTGGATGTCCCCCCATCATAATAACTTATGACTCTCCAGAAGGACCCAGATATAGGAGACACCCAACAACGTTGTAAAATTGATCTCTTAAAAGATCAAACGTTTCCCGCAGTAAATAGTGAAGGAAAAAATAGTCACCTTGTTTTTCTGGCAGGGGGAGAGGAAGGGAATCATTTGGAAATATGCTAGAGCACTCTGTTCTTACCAAAACGTCCCTCAGGGAAACTAGTTCATCAGATCCTAATCTTCTGGGGTATTATTAGAGCCTAACTGGCCTGGAGGAAGTACAGACCCAACCCCAATCCATTCTGGACATCCTGTCTCACTCAGGAACATAGAGAGGTAAAACATACCTGGAAACACTTGAATACTTCAGTGTTCAAAGGCTTCAGCACAGGCTGGCTAAGGATCATAGGAAGAGAAAGTTGGTGCCCCCCTCACCTTACCAGTACATTATTGTAGGCCTGTTTACTGAGATTCCGTCTCTTGGGTACATTACGTCCAACTATTAAGAACAAAATTACAAAGCATAACAAAGGTAACCCCCTATTACCCACCTCCACCAACATACACTTACAATTTGAAGGAGTGAAGCAAGAGTGTCAGAATCAGAGATGGCAGGATGTTGAGGTTATCAGAATGTAAAGCAACTATGATTTCCATGCCTAAGGTCACCAGTGGATAAAGTAGACAGCATGCAAGAACAGATGGGCAGTTTAAACAGTGAGACGTAAATTCTAAGAAAGAACTCTCCAGAAATGCTGTCGATCAAAACCACTGTGACAGAAATAATGATTCTGATGAGCTCATTATTTCTCCACTGAGAAAAATGCCTTTGTGTTAAGAAAATATATCAACAAACTTTTCACACAGCAAAGAGAGCAAAGAATGAAAGGAGAATGTCCAAAGACTACGAAACAGTCTCAAAAAGGTACAAGATAAACATACTGGGAATCTATAAGGAGAAGAAAGAGAAAGAGGCCTTGAAGAAATCAGTGAAACAATAGTGAATGAGAATTTCCCCAGAACTAATGTTAGACACCAAACCATAGATCCAGGAAGCCCACATATTAGCAAGGAAGATAATAAATGTTAACAACAGGAAAAAAGAAAAGAAACATGAACAACTGTGTTACTGTGTAACTGTGTATCATGTTGATTCAATAATTAAAAAAAGTTTTAATTAAAAAAGAAGCAAACTAGCTCATTAACTATATTGATATAATCATGAGCAATCTTCATGAAGTCAAAGATCAATTTATAAATTTGATAAGCTATAGGGAGGAAAATACTTTGGCAATGAAGAAAAAATAATGGGTATATATAACTTCTCTTCAGAACCCATGCATGCAAAATGTGAAATGAAGTATATTGCAAAAGGAAAAGAAAACTGGTCTAGAATTCCACATTCTATAAAATATCACTGTATCACTGTCTTCCCGTTCATCATCGATTGGCCTCGAGAGGGTACCAGTAACATCTCCATATGTCCTGTCTCATGCTAGTAGAGCCCAAGGGCATCTGCTTGCTCCAGGAACATAAAGAGCCTCAAACCATTCCATCAGGTCGTGAGAATGAGGCCTAAAATTGTTACTGGTATTTGGCATATCAAATACGACACGGGTAGCTTGCCAAGCTCTGCCTTGTGGGTAGCATAGTCTTGTAGTCATCTCAAAATCCAGCATTTATTGATGACCCACGTGGTTGCGCGAGCTGGGCTGTGATTGGCTGGTCTGCTGGGTGGAGTTCTGACGAGAGGGAAGTTCAGATGTGGAAAATGGAGGCCCTCATGGAGTGGGGGAGTCATCTGGCTTGTTGCAAGGCTCTGCTGGGGTGGCGGGCCAGGGCTAGAACCCGCCATCCCTCCTGGGTGCCTCGTGAGTGGCTCGGCACAGGGAGAGCCAGTAGCAGCTCTGCCCCATGTCTGTGAGTCTCTGGACCAGCATACCTGAGCCGGATTTAAAAAAAGACTGCTGCATGGTGGATCTCGATGAGCTAGGCTGTGATAGGCTGGTCTGCTGGGTGGAGTTCTGACGAGAGGGAAGTCCGGGATGTGGAAAATGGAGGCGCTCATGGAGTGGGGGGGGGTCGTCTGGCTTGTTGCAAGGCTCTGCTGGGGAGGCGGGCCAGGGTTAGAACCCGCCATCCCTCCTGGGCACCTCATGACTCACAGACATGGGGCAGAGTTGCTACTGGCTCTCCCAGGGCCCAGCCGCTCATGAGGCGCCCAGGAGGGCCTCCATTTTCCACATCCCGACTTCCCTCTAGTCAGAACTCCACCGAGCAGACCAGCCTATCACAGCCCGGCTCATCGAGATCCACCCTGCAGCAGTCTTTTATAAATCCGGCTCAGGTATGCTGATCCAGAGACTCACAGACATGGGGCAGAGCTGCTACTGGCTCTCCCTGTGCCCAGCCGCTTCATTCTATAAAATAATCATTCAATATTGAAAGAAATCGAGTAAAATATTTTCAGAATTTGCAGTCAATAGTCTTAGTTATAATAAACGTTAAATTAGTCATTCACTATCACTATCAGTATCTTCCCGTTCATCATCAATTTGCTTGAGAGGGCACCAGTAACATCTCCATATGTCCTGTCTCATGCTAGTAGAGCCCAAGGGCATCTTCTTGCTCTAGGAACATAAAGAGCCTCAACAACTTGGGCCTACATAAAATCAGGAAGTATGAAATAAAATTTTCATTTCTCAGGTTCATTTAATAATTTATATATGGCCATACGGTTCATCAATAAATGCTAGAGATCAGAGGTGACTGCAAGAGTATGCCACCCTCACAGCAGAGCCTGGCAAGCTACCCGTGTTGTATTTGATATGCCAAATACCAGTAACAATTATAGACCTCATTCCCATGACCTGATGGAATGGTTTGAGGCTCTGTATGTTCCTGGAGCAAGCAGATGCCCTTGGGCTCTACTAGCATTAGACAGGACATATGGAGATGTTACTGGTGCCCGCTCGAGCAAATCAATGAACAACGGGAAGACAGTGATACATACAGTGATATGACTTCTGGAAAATGACAATATGAATAATAAATTTAGTTATGTATGTTTATGTATTATAGGAAATAACAGCAATAATACAGGAATATGAAAGAGGAATTAGGATATTCCTCTTAATTGTGTCAACTACCCTATCCTTAAATTGTAAAGTGCTCATTGAAAGCAGTTTTAGATTAGCTGTAAGTGTTAGATGAACTGTAAATGTCTATTACAAACTCTACAGCAACTACTAAAAAATGTTTTTTTAAAAATTCGTATGACCAATGTGTTAAGGAAGAACAGAAAATAGAATCAAATTAGTGCTTAGTGAAACCACAAAAATAGAAAACTAAGGATAGAAATAGAATGAAGAATAGATTCAACAAATAGAAAACAGTAATTAATATGATGTACATTTATCTAACTATTAAGAATTCCTATCAATGTCAGTGATCTGAGTGCACCTAGTAAAAAGTTTGGATTAGAAATTAAGACCCAATTCTTGTGTCAAGAAATTCACCTTAAATATAAATACATCAGAAACATTCACATACTATACCATATTCTGGACCACAAAACATACCTTAGTAAATTAAAAATAACAGAAACCATACAATGACTGACTACTTTTATCACTAATAAAATAAAAATTGAAATCAATAACAAAGAAGATAATTGAAAAATTCCCAAACACTTTGGTATAAAAGACTTATAAACTGAGGTCAAACTACCAAAATATTATCAGGGTATAATTAGCCTAAGCTTTCCTCAATCCGGCCCAGGTATGCTGGTCCAGAGACTCTCAGACATGGAGCAGAGCTTTTCCTTGCTCTCCCTGTGCACAGCCATTCACGAGGCAGTCGGGAGGCATGGCGGGTTCTAGCCCTGGCCCACCACCTCGGCAGAGCCTCACAACAAGCCAGATCACCCTCTCCTCACTCCACGGGCGCCGCCATTTTCCACATTTGGACTTCCCTCTCGTCAGAACTCCAGCAGCAGACCAGCCCATCACAGCCCGGATCATCAACACCCACCCTGCAGCAGCTTTTTCCTCAATCCGGCCCAGGTATGCTGGTCCAGAGACTCTCAGACATGGGGCAGAGCTGTTCCTTGCTCTCCCTGTGCAAAGCCGTTCATGAGGCAGTTGGGAGGCATGGCGGGTTCTAGCCCTGGCCCACCACCTCGGCAGAGCCTCACAACAAGCCAGACCACCCCCTCAATCCACGGGCGCCGCCATTTTCCACATTTGGACTTCCCTCTCGTCAGAACTCCACCCAGCAGACCAGCCCATCACAGCCCGGCTTGCGCGGCCACGCGGCTCATCAATAAATTCTTTATTTGGAGGTGTTTAAAAGAGTTTGCCTCCCGCTCGGCAAGCCTGGCAAGCTTCTTGTGTTGTATTTGATATGCCAAATTCCAGTAACAATTATATTAGGTCATTCCCATGACCTAATATAATGGTTTGAGGCTCTTTATGTTCCTGTAGCAAGCCGATGCCCCTGGCTCTACTGGCATGAGACAGGACATATGGAGATATTACTGGTGCCCACTCTAGCAAATAGATGATCAACGGGAAGATCGTGATCGTGAATTAGCCTTAATGACCTGTATCTAAGAAAAATATCAAGAGAAATTTTTCAATCCATTAAACTTAAGCTTTGAAAGCAAAACACAATTTATGGACCCAAGAGCTAGTATATAAATCTAGGCTTTTGCCAGCATGTAGTTGACCTAGGTTCAATTCGTAGCGCCAAATATGGCTCCCCACCTGGCACAGTCAGGAGTGATTCCCTAAGTGCAGAGCCAGGCCTAAACCCTGGGCACACTGTCTACGGCCATATCACCCTGAACGCACCTGATCTTGTCTAAGCCCTGAGCACAGCCTGGGTGACCCATAAATGAATTAAAAAATAAAAACAGCAACCACAACTTGCTTAAATGTATGAGATGCAGCAAAACTGCTTCAGAAAAACTTGCATTTTTCAATAAACATTTTCCAAAGAAATGACGTAAAATCAATGATCTATGTTTTTACCATAGGAAATTAGAAAAATAGAAGATCAAATGAAATCCAAAATAAGCAGAAGAAAATAAACAATAAAATTAGATAAAACTTATTCAATTCAATGGTACATTTGGGGCCCTCCAAAATTTTTTTTCACTGCTCAGAGAGTCTGAGTAGATGCTTATCTAAAGAAGATAGTTAATAGGTACTTTAAAAGATGTTCAACATTTTGTGGTATTGAGATACAGTGTTCTCAGAAATTTAGAACTAGAATTGCCGCAAGATCCAGCAATTCTAGATCTAGATATTTATTTAAAAAAATGATAACTGCTAGTTCAAAAAACAAATATTTCTTGCAACATTATTTACAAAATGCAAAAACAACCTACAGTTCACCAGATAGCTGAATGAATTTAAAGATGCTGTTAACAATGAAATCCCATTCAGTGAGAAAATCATGAAATCGCAAAATGCATGACCCTTGAAAGCATTATTTAAGTGATTTCAGTGAGACTTGAAAACTATAAAATGATAGTTTTATGCTATCAATGATAGTATTATGCTAAGTTAAATAAAACAGACAAATAGAGACAAATGCCAGTGATGAGAATTACATATGGAGACTGAAAACAACAGCTCGGGTTCAAAAAATACAGATGGGCGGTAGTCGAAGGTGGAAGAGGGCAGAGTGTTAAAAGTCTGAGAAGTTTGTACTTTCAGCTAAGTAAGTTAAGGGGGTATAAAAATGGTCCTAATTTTAAAAAGAAGTTCATTTATTAAAATAATTGTTGGCAATTCATGTTCTTAAGTACTTTGAACATGTTTAGAGTTTATTTTTATTCTCTACTACCCTTCAGAGAGAAAAAAATTAAGATGCTGAAAAGAAAGTAAAATCTCCCTTCACCCATCATATTAACTTGGGTTGCCTACAGCTTTCTTCTGAAAGATTCTTTTTGTTCTACACCCACTGACTTTTTTGGGTGTTCTTTAATGTTGCCCCCTACGCAGAAGTTTTGCCTTCTTATCCCACAAGCCAACTCTGTCCTCTTCAAATTCTTCCTTAAGATTGACTAATTCCAGAAATTCTAACTCTCAATTTAATTGCAAATTTGAAAAGAGCATGCATCTAACAGACTTGTAAGAAGATTGTGCTTTTGTTATTTTCCCCACTTGGGGAGACTATACAGATCATGTCCTTTTAGTGGCACTCTTGGCAAATGAGATGTTTACAAGGTAATGGCTGCTAACATAATCTTTGTTTGGTTCTGGTTTGGGGGCCACCTCTGGTGGTACTCAGGAGTTACTCCTGATTTAATATTAGAAGCCACTTTTAGTGGTTCTTAGGGGACTATGTGGTGTCCCCTAGGTATCAAGCCCTACTACTTGTATAGCTTGCACTCCAACACATTGAGCTATCTCTTTGGCCCAAGTTTGTTTGTTGTTGTTGTTTAATGGAGAAAGTAATGATTGGATTTTCAGGAGGTCTTTTTATGTTTAGGGTCATATTTATCATTGGGGTACTCTGAAAAATAAGTGCCATCAAGTCTTTTCTTCCTCTGTCCTTCCTTCCTTCCTTCCTTCCTTCCTTCCTTCTCTCTCCTTCCTCCCCCCTCTCTTCTCCTCCCTCCTTCCTTCCTTCCTCCCTCCCTCTCTTCCTTCCTTCTTTCCTTCCTTCCTTCATTACTTCCTTCCTCTCTTCCTTCCTTCCTCCCTCCCTTCCCTCCTTCCTCCCTTACTTCCTCCTTCCCTCCCTCCCTCTCTTCCTTCCTTCTTTCCTTCCTTCCTTCATTCCTTCCTTCCTCTCTTCCTTCCTCCCTACCTCCCTTCCTTCCTTCCTTTCTTCCTCCCTCTCTCCCTTCCTTCCTCCTCCCTCCCTCCCTCCTTCCTTCCTTCCTTCCTTCCTTCCTTCCTTCCCTTCCTCCCTCACTCCATTCCTTCTCTCTCCTTCCTTCCTTCCTTCCTTCCTTTCTCCCTTCCTTAATCCTTCCCTCCCTCTCTTCCTTCCTTCCTCCATTCCTTACTCCCTCCCTTCCTTCCTCCCTTCTTTCCTTTCTTCCTTCCATCCTTCCTTCCTCCCCTCCCTCCCTTCCTTCCTTCCTTCCATCCTTCCTCCCTCCCTTCCTTCCTTCCATCCTTCCATCCTCCCTCCCTCTCTTCCTTCCTTCATCCTTCCTTCCTTCCATCCTTCCTTCCTCTCTCCTCCCTCCCTTCCTTCCTTCCATCCTTCCTTCCATCCTTCCTCCCTTCCTTCCTTCCCTTCCTCCTCCCTCCCTTCCTTCCTTCATCCTCTCTTCCTTCCCTCCTTCCTCTCTTCCTTCCTCCTTCCCTCCGTCCCTCTCTTCCTTCCTTCCTTCCTCCCTTCCTCCTTTCCTCCCTCCCTTCCTTCCCTTCATCCTCTCTTCCTTCCTTACTTCCTCCCTTCCTTCCTCCTTCCCTCCCTCCCTCTCTTCCTTCCTTCCTTCCTCCCTTCCTTCCTCCTTTCCTCCCTCCCTCCTCCTTCCTCCCTCTCTCTTCCTTCCTTCCTTCATCCTTCCTTCCTTCTGCCCTTCCTTCTGTCCTCCCTCCCTTCCTTCCTTCCTCCCTCTCTCTTCCTTCCTTCCTTCATCCTTCCTTCCTTCCATCCTTTCTCCCTCCCTCCCTCCCTTCCTTCCATCCTTCCTTCCATCCTTCCTCCCTTCCTTCCTCCTTCCCTTCCTTCCTCCCTCCCTTCCTTCCTTCATCCTCTCTTCCTTCCTTCCTCCCTTCCTTCCTCCTTCTCTCCTCCCTCTCTTCCTTTCTCCTTCCTTCCTCCTTCCCTCCCTCCCTCTCTTCCTTCCTTCCTTCCTTCCTTTCCTTCCTTCCTCTCTTCCTTTCCTTCCTTCCTTCCGTCCTTCCTTCTGTCCTCCCTCCCTTCCTCCCTCCCTCCCTTCCTTCCTTCCTTTCTTCCTTTCCTTCCTTTCCTTTCTTCCTTTCCTTCCTTCCTCTCTTCCTTTCCTTCCTTCCTTCCTTCCTCCCTCCCTCCTCTTCCTTCCTTCCTCTCTTACTTTCCTTCCTTCCTTCCTTCCTTCCTCCCTTCTTCCTTCCTTCCTTCCCTCCTCCTCCCTTCTTTCTCTCTTTCCTTCCTTCCCTCCCTCCTTCCTTCCTTCCTTCCTTCCTTCCTTCCTTCCTTCCTTCCTTCCTTTCTTCCTTCCCTCCCTCCCTCCTCCCTCCCTCCCTCTCCCTGTCTGTGTCGGTCTGTCTCTCTTTCTCTTTCTCTCTCCCACAGTCAGCAGTGAAAGCATCTTAACTCCTTTACTATTATTCCCTTTTGTTTTTATCATACTTCCAAGATTTTTTGATAAAGAAAAATTATTATAACTAAGTTATTTGTGCTCTAAAATCATCAGGAATAGTAAGTTTAAATTTCATAATTTAAATTTCATTAAAAAACTATTATTAAGTAGTGAGTTTGTTTTAGGTGGTGGTATTAAAATTCAAATGGAATACTATGCGGCTGTTAAGAAAAACGAAGTCATGAAGTTTGTCTATAAATGGATGGACATGGAGAGGATCATGCTGAGTGAAATTAGCTAGAAGGAAACGGTCAGATATAGGATGACGGCATTTATTTGCAAGATATAAAAATAGCATGATACCAATATCCAAGGCCAGGCAAAACATGGATAAGGAGGTCTTGTCAGTGTTGGAATCTACTGCAAGTGTGTGGGAGTCAGAGGTTGGGTAAGACAGAGAAGGGAACAATATGCTAATAATCGTTGGAATGATAATACCAGCCTAGAACTGAGTATTGAACAGATACATGATATGGGATATACATGATAACCTCTAAATGAATGTATTGCAAACCACAATGTGTAAAAGAAGGAAGAGAGAGAAACAGAGAGAGAGAAAGGCAAAATGCCTGCCACAGAGGCAGGCTGGTGGAGGGGGACGAATCGGGGACATTGGTGGTGGGAAATGGGCACTGGTGAAGGGATGGGTGCTGAAACACTGTATGACTGAAACCCAAACATGGACATCTTTGTAATTGTATATATCACGGTGGTATAATAAAAATTATAAAATAGAATGAAATTCAAAGCTAAATTCAGAAAACAAGTGTTTCCGAGAATCATACTTCTCAAGAAGTAGAAATTCATTGTTAGGTCTGGAAAGATAGTGGAAGGGTCCCTGAGCACAGAGGCAAGAATGCGCCCTGAGCACTGCCAGGTGTGATCCCAAATAAGTCAGTATTGCCAAACATTATAAGAAGTAAATTGACCTTGAATTGTTTGTTCTTAAAATGCTTCCTATTTGGGCCAGAGATTTAGTTCAGCTGAAGAATATTTCCATGCATATAGGAAGCCAATTGTCTGATTCCCCTGCACGCCAAAAGAGAGTGACTGTTATTGCTGTGTGTGTTTAAGCTCCTCATCCAAACATTAAGAATATGAACTTACTTTTTATCAGTTTTACCAATTTTTTGTTGTTATTTTATTTTCTCTCTGTTTCTTTTTTTTGGGAGGGAGCACACCGAGCTTTCCCAGGGCTTATTTTTGGCTTTATGCTCAGGGATGACTCCTGGCTGCGCCAGGGGACCATATACAGTACCAGGGATCAAACCAGAGTTGGCTGCATGCAAGGCAAGCACCTTAACCCAAATACTATCTCTCTGGCCCTGTTTCCCCCCCATTAAAAATTTTTTATTTCATTTAAAGCAATATGGTCACAAAAGTGTTATTTATAATTTTGATGTTCAAAGTCACTGCACCTTTACCACAAAGTGCCCAAGACCCTCCCCACTGTCCCTGTGTCACTTCTAGCTTGCGTCTCCTTCACCCAGCTCTTCCTCCCTCTGGTTGGAAATCTCAATTTTGTAATCCAAGGTCAAGAATTTGTCATTATTTTATATTATCTGGTTCCTTATTTTGTTTCTATAGATAATGATTTTTAACCCAGGACCAAATAACCCCTGGTGGCACCCCTGTGCCAAAAAAGGACCACAGGTGAAAATTGTGTAACCAGAGGATGGGCCACACATTACATGAGACAGGTAGGACTGGGCAACTATAGGAGGGAAATAAGTTTGGAAGGGACCACAGTCGGAAGAGGTTTAAGAAGCACTACTCGGGGGCTGGAGTGATAGTCCAGCAGGTAGGGCATTTGCTTTGCACGTGGCCGGCCTGTGCCAACCCGGGTTCAATCCCCGGCATCCCATATGATCCCCGAGCACCACCAGGAGTAATTCGTGAGTGCAGAGCCAGGAGAAACCCCTGAGCATCGCCAGGTGTGACCCCAATAAGAAAAAAAAAGGTAAGTACTACTCTATACTACAGATAAATGAGATCATATGGAATTATACCTAATTTTAAAAGAGGAAAACGGAATACATAGGTGATAACTTATGGATATGTTTTATAATTTAAAAAATAATGTAAGCCTATGGGTAAAAATATTCAAATAAGTATGCAGAGAGAATTAAGCCTAGTCACTCTAGAATGTCCTGAATAAGGTTATAATATTATATCATTTCTGTTTTCAAAATGTTTTAGTATGTGCATTTTTCCTTCTTGTAAATTCATGGACTCTATCGGGAACGAAAAAATAAAACTGTTAATAGTGGAGACATTAGGAGACAGTATAAAGATCTAGATTCATTATTCACTATGTATATACCTCTATGATTTTTAATTTTATGCCATATAAAACTATTTATATAAAATCCCCACAATCTAACAGAAAGACCAGTCCCTATTCATACATAGTCCAATCCTTGCTTTTAACAATACAGAATCTCTTCCCATATTTAAAATGATATTAATCAGTTTTACCCAAAATTAAAAATCTCTGGGGCTTAAGCAGATCTGTATTGAAGTCCCTTTTCCACCACTAATTATGAGTACAATAGTGAGAAAATTATTTCTTGTCAATCACCCTCTTTGTAAATAGGCATAGTAATAAATAATCTTTAGGACTAATGTGAGGATTTAGTAGTCCAATTATGCAAAAGAGGCCAGAGAGCTAGCTCAAAGGACTGAGTGAATGTTTTGTATGCAAGAGCCCTGGGTTCAGGGCTGACATCTCATTTCCCCATGAACACTACTGGGAGTGTTCCCCAAACACTGAGCCTGGAGTAGCCCCTGAGTATCCACCAAAAAATCATGAAAATAATCTCAATATTATGCTTACACATAGCAAATACTCATTAAAGTTTAGATTTCTCTCTAGAGTTTTTAGTTATTTGAAAAAATGATTAAATGCCTGAAGCAACTTGCTGCTGTTAATGATTATTGTATTTGGTACTTGTAGAGGACTTCTTTCTAAAGAAATAGATAGAAGTCTTACATTGACTGGGGTCTAAAATGTTAAGCCATTTGAAGAGAAAGGTGTTAATTTTTAGGAGTTAAACAGAAAAATGGAGAGAATATGGAGCAATTATCTGATCTTACTGTTAGCTGTTATCTAATTTAAGTAATTTAAGGGAAAATAAGCTTATTTGAGGTAGTAAACTAACATAGAGCCTATGAAACTTGACGTCTATGTTGCAACAATGATCAGAATATGGTCTTATGTTACTGTAAATGCATGTTAGTATTTTTGATACTCTGAATTGCATTTCCATGTCCCACATTCTCACTTTGTAAATTTACATAAAGTGTTATAGAGATAGTATAGCAGGTAAGGCTCTTGCCATGTACTCAGTCAAGCTGAGGGTTCTGTCACAAGCACCTTACTGGTCCCCTGAGCCTGCCAGGCGTGATTCCTGAGCATACAGCCAAGAGTAAGTCCTGAGCACAGTCAAGTATGACCAAAAGCAAACTAACGAAAGACCCAAAAATTTGAATCCTCAGCCCCCTTGTACTACTGTATTTAAAGATAGAACTTTCATAAGCCAAAGGGTTCAATGGCTGTCATATAAGTAGAATCCTACTTTGATGAGAATGGATGGAGGTTTGGGGTAAAATGTCTTTCTGTCTAGCTGTCTCTGTTTCTCTCTCCTATATATGTATATACCACTTGATCACTTAACATCCCATAATTTATCGATTTGCTCCAGCGGGTGCCAGTAACATTTCCATTTGACCCTATCACATGCCAGTGTAGCCCAATGGCATCTGGTTGCTTCAGGAATATGAAGAGCCTCAAACCGTTCACATTATTTTTATTACTGGGGTTATCTGAATGTGTACGTGGGGGAAGGCCAAGTGAGGATGTGTCTCAAAGCAGAAAGAGACCTTTACCAAACATTGAATATCCTGGCACCTTGATCATGCACTTCTAGTCGCTCTACTCATGAGAACCTAAATGCTTGCACAAACCCGTAAATGTGTGGTCTAAGGTGCCCATCTGTGGCGCTGAGTGATAAAATCTTAATAGGCTAATAGACCGCTAGCGGGATTTCCCCTGTCAGGGCTGTGAGAAATGTGCCGTTGTTTTAATGCTGATAAGGATGCCTTTTTTTGATCAAATAAGAATTAGGGTCAGGTTGGAAAGTTAGTTCATACCTGTTGGTGCTCAGGGGCTTCTACTCTGTTCAGCGTGCTCAGGGATTTCTCCTGGCAGTGTTCAGGGGGCCAGATGTGCTGGGTATCAGACCTAGGTGGGCTGTCTACACGGCAAAATGCCTTAACCTCTATAGTGACTCTCTTCTGCCCCTTCAACTGAAATTTTTCTAAGATAAAATAGAAAAATATAGATAGCACAACTTTAGAACCTTTTTAATAATTTATGTGTGATTACTCTCTTACAAGCTGTGATAGTAATCGAACTTAATCACCTTTTACAAGTTAGAAAATAGAGAGCAAAAAGAAAGGAAGTCAGCTACTTCCTGAGTTAGAACTGAATGTTGAGCAGAATTTTCAGCATTGTGGCCACTGCTTTAGAGTCACAGGCCTTTTCTACTCCTACTCTGTTGAGTGTGGTTTCTGCAGAAGGCTGTAGAGGTAAAGAGGAGAGGAAGGGAGAGGCTGATGATACCTCCACCTTTCTAAGAGGCGGGAGCTTAGAGACATAGCTCTAAAAGGCCAGATATTAGGGAATTAGCTGTAAGGAATGAGGGCTTAGAGTCCTAGCTCTAAAAAAAAAACTACTCTTAAGGATCTGTCTCTAAGGAGACAAAGAGATATATCTAAGGTCTGAGTCTTACGTACACATTCTGTCTTCCCTAAAGTTAAAACGTGACCTTTCCAAGAAGTTCTTTTCCTCTTATATTTTGGAGAGTAGATGAGATATTGGATTCAGATTATAAATACATTAGATAATTTACAGATTATTTTGAGAAGCAAAAAGTGGTGGATTCAGTCAGTGAAATAAATCACAGCGCATAACTCACACCCCTAAAAACAGTGGCTGTCTAGACAGGATAATCAGCTCTAAAATATTTGAAGATGGGGGAGTCCGCTACTTAAAGTGAAACTGATAAGCATGATTTTTAAATGTTACTTTATTCTTTTAATATATCACCCCCTTCCCTTCTCTTTTGTTATTGCGATAACCAGGAGTCGCACATGCTTGTTTGTGGTATTTACACGGTGCTTGTCAGTAGTCACATTCATTCAGTTGTGGGATTTGCACACATTGGGGGCTGCTCACCAGAGACCACTGAGATGCTCGAACACATGTTTGCCAGAGACTGGTGCTTGGACATCTTTAGTCTCCATGTGCTAGAGACTGAACTCTCTGCCACGGCTCTGTGGTTGACAGACAGTGAGCTTCCAGGACCACATTTGAGACAAAAATATGGGAGTCACTAAGGATGGAATTCTTGGTCTTCTACTTGGAAAAAAGACTTATAGCCAGTGAGTCAGCTTCTGGAACCCCTTAGTATGATTTTTTTTAACAAGGCACTTATGGTAACACCTAAAGTTCTACAGAACTCATATGGTGCTTCACATTTCTCCTTCTACGCCTATTTATCTATCACTTGTATCACTTGTTTTCCCATTGGTCGATTTGCTCCAGTGGACGCCAGTAATTTCTCCATTTGTTGTGAATGAGGTCCATTATTGTTATTGTTTTTGGCATATCAGATACACCACGGGTAGCTTGCCAGGCTCTGCCGTGGCTCTGGGTTCATCCCGGGGGGGGGGTCTCTTTCTATGTCAGACCATCAACCATCCAGGGCCCACGGGGCAGAGACCTGCGTATAGACAAGCCTGACTCTTGTCTGCCACCTGCTGATGCAGCCGGGCACCACAGCCACACCTGCAACACCTCGAGGGGCAGAAGTGTTGTAGTATAACCTGACAATTATACTTTATTTATATGGGATAAATTTCTTATATTTTTTGAGTCTCAATTATCTTTTATATTAATTATACATAATACCTGCATTCCTAGCTCCTAGGGTTTGCTCACACGTGTGGGGGCACGCTGGCTTGACTTGGAGCGAGGATTTGGGCTCCCCTCCCATTCCTCCACCTCCATGTCGGCAGGTGTGTTTGTGAGCTCCCAACCACCACCAAAAGAGAGACATTCCAGACCCACAGCTGCGCCAGCACATGGCCATGCCACAGTCTTAGATAATACTGGAAGTTAGGAACAGGTCCTTCCCAGATCTTTCACATTTATACACTGTATACAGTTCTAGGCACGTTCTAGCAGTGGCCCGTCATCCCAGTGAACCTAGCAAGAAGCCAGAGGAACCCCCACACCATGAGGTCAGTTATTCTCAACATCTGGACTATACAGCTCCTCAGAGCTCAACCCAAGAGAAAAGCCTCTCTCCCCATTGAGGTCATCAGTAAATGCACGAGATGAGAGCCTTCTACTGAGATTATACCACCTACACAGCAGAGCCTGGCAAGCTACCTGTGTTGCATTTGATATGCCAAAAACCAGTAACAATTATAAACCTCATTCCCATGACCTGAGGGAATGGTATGAGGCTCTTCATGTGCCTGGAGCGAGTAGATGCCCTTGGGCTACACTAGCATGTGACAGGATGTATGGAAATGTTACTGTTGCCTGATCAAGCAAATTGATGAACAATGGGAAGACAAGTGATACAAGTGAAGTGATACCTGCAATCCATGTCCATGAGGGCAATGTTCCTTATGTTTGTTGGCATATCCCGAGAGCTCACTATAAGTACCCAGGAAATTCTTGTTCAGTGAGTGTGTGTAACGCAAGCCTAAATATCCTTTCCTTCTGGTAAAATAGTAAAAGTAAACTGGGAACTTTGGAGTTTTTGCAATGACAATGAATTCTAGTAAAATATCAAAATGAGAAAACATAATGCAGCAGGAACTTTGGCAGAGAGCAGTGCAGAAAGATTTATAAAATCTAAGCTAAAACAGTAGGGTCCCTCAGGAAAGACAGAAGCTTGTTCCAGCTAAATAGATTGTGTTGGTGATTCTGGCTATGAAAATAATTCTGACATACTCTGAGAAACTAGCCACAACTTATCAATATATGAACATAGTGTTATAAAATATCTCACCATTATTATGTTTTGAGGTTTTCTAGAGTGAAAAACATCAAGCATACAAATGAACAAATCACTCCTAGTAAAACAATGAGTCACTGATGATTGGAGTTGGGGAACTTTGGGGGTGGGGGTTGTATTTGTTTGGGGGTCACACCCATTAGTGCTGCTCAGGCAATCCTAGCAATGCTCAGCATACTGGATGGTGATGGTTAGGGGTTCCATCAGATTCAGCCTTTCTCATGCAAAGCATATGCTCCGGTCTGTTGAGCTATCCCTCATGCCCATACTTGGAGAACTTGTAAGTAAAGTACAGGTCTACTTTGAGGCTCTAGCATCTTAAAGAATATGTGGTATATTCTTCTGGAAGACCCAGCAGTCACGTGCATGAACCACCTCAGGTGCCTGTAAACTCATCCACCAGTCAAGACCCAGAGACTCATATAAATCTAAAGGAGGTGAACAAGTGGCAGAGATGCTTCCAGTCATCAGGCTGAGTCAGCTGGGGCACCCCGAAGGGGAACTGTTGAGTGTCTGGCCTGTCTCAATGGAGCCTCAGAAAACCTGCATGTTCCACAATTACCACCATATTCAAGGTAGGTACACATAAGGTACACATAACTGCAGTTATGTGTACCTAGGTCGAGAAGTCAACATGATGAACGACCTAAAACCTGAGCTGCGTAGGAGGAAGAGAGCGGTATGGAATGCCTTCAAAGGCATCAAAGAAATAGCTAAAAAGGACAAAGAACCTCTGGCTCCGGGCACATCTCTTCGACTCCACCGTTCTCCCTGCATTAACATACGCCTCAGAGACCTGGGCCCTACGAAAGCAGGATGAGAATGCTATTCGGGTCTCCCAGAGAGGCATCGAAAGAGCTATGCTTGGAATATCACGCCTCACTCAAGTGAGTGAAGGAATCCGGAGTTCTGACCTCCGTCGCTATTCCAGAATCAGGGACGCTGTCTCGTTTGCCAAAGCATCAAAAATCAGATGGGCTGGACATGTAATGCGATTTGGAGACAACCGCTGGACTAGAGCCGTTACCGACTGGATCCCACGGGATGTCAAAAGATCACGTGGCCGCCCACCTACAAGATGGTCAGACTTCCTTGTTAAGACCCTGAAGGAACGGTTTGAGGCTCTTCATATTCCTCAATCAACCAGATGCCATTGGGCTACATTGGCACGTGATAGGGTCCAATGGAAATGTTACTGGCGCCCGCTCGAGCAAATCGATGAATAACGGGATTCAAGTGATCAAGTGATTCAAGGTAGGACTCTACTGCTTGGATGGGCTCCACCCATAAGTTTAGCCCTCAAAAAACTTAGAAATGTGGGTTTTGAGACGGAAATCCCACGGCTTTCATGGAGTCAGGAATGGAGTACCTCCCCATCTCTGTTCTTCCAGAAAGCCCAGTAGCCATCTCCATGCCCCAATGCCACCTCCAGTTAAAAATTTCACTCCAACTTTATCACCCCATTAAAGATTTTGGAATTCCTGGATGGTGCGGCTGCTACAATACACGATCATTATGAGATGTATGTTGGAATAAGAAATAAAAGTAAATCAATTAGTGCCCGATAAAGGAGTAGGCTTGGGGAGTGAGTGGGAAACTTGATTGTGATAAGGACACATTGCTGGGATCTGGTAGTGGAATATTTGAAAACCTCAAACAACTGTATTGTTGCATTTACAGTTACAAGCATTTTAGGTTTAGCATTGGACTTTGTCATTCTTCCTCCCACAGGAAGCCTAGGTTATTTGTAATGCACCCATTCTAGTGATAATGGGGGGTTCATCTCCCACCTTTTTGTTCATAGACTTCTGCCTCCTACTCAGCAGATGTCAGTCTCCTACCCAGGTACAGTGACTTGCCGAGCTGGTCTTGGATTTTGTATTGTAAGAAAAATGTTGTTTTCTCTCTCCTGTATTCCCCTATATTCTTTTTTTTTTTTCTTTTTATTTTTTATTCCTTTACAAAATATTCATTCACCCTGTCTCCCCATCCTTGAATTATACATAGGCATTCAGAGAAATTCTTTATGATGCTGACAGGGGACAGTAAAAACTACCCAATTGTTCAAGTTGTCTTTTTTAATATTTTATTATACCACTGTGAGATATACAGTTACAAAGATGTTCATGTTTGGGTTTTGGTCATACAGTGTTCCAGCACCCATCCCTCCACCAGTGCCCATTTCACACCACCAATGTCCCCAATTCCCTCCACCCTTCTCTAGTCTGCCTCTATGCAGGTACTTTTATCCCTTTTCTCTCTTTCCTTTCTCTCTCTTACACATTGTGGATTGCAATACATACATTTAGAGGCTATCATAAAAGACATAGAATGATTTCATTTATTTGCATGACATAAATATATATATATATATATATACATACATACATATACATATATATATATATATATATTATGATACCAATATCCAAGGTCAGGCAAAACATGGATCAAGAGGTCTTGCCAAAGGTGGAATCTACCACAAACATGTGAAGTCAGATGTTAGGTAAGACAGAGAAGGGAACAGTGTGCTAATAATTGTTGAAAGTGATAATACCAGCCTAGAACTGAGCATAGAATACAGGCAAAAAGATACGCATGATATCCCCCATATTCTTATCTTAAAGCAATGTCCTTTTTGTGTAGACACAGGATGTCAGTTAAAACTATGCATTTGTAATATAGGAGTTAATTAACTCTGAAATATTTACCCCTGAGTACCCATCATATTTCCTAACTTAAACCTCACTGCTCTTAGATTGATTTTAGTTCCTTAATATCCCAAAACGAAGGTCCAGTTGTGGGACTTGGATGGACCCAGGGAAAACTGTGAGTAGGCTACCCAGTCCCCAACATGGGACAGGCAAAGTGTCATAAGCAGTATAATAAGTTAACAGCAAGGTCATGGAACAAAACTCTGTCATGACCCAAAGATAAGTAACTCATATAGGGGGATGTTCGGGTTAGGAAAAACTAACCTTGCCTGAGGACTGAAATCTGGAATATAAAGGCAAGATGTCTCCAGGAAAAGACACCCTTTGCCATGAGTCCAGATCTACAATTTTAAGCTTAATCTAAGATATAGATAAATGTCTATATCTCTTAATATATTTATAAAAATGACTAGAGATATTACTAAGTAAATGTAGTATGATTGTTTACCTGCAAAAGAAGGAGACAACAACGTGCCCTTGGCTGGAAGTTTGCCTTTGTCCTGGAAGTGATTTCATCCCTGGGGGGGAGGTTCCCTAGGAAGGAAGGGGATTTCACACCTGCTCATTGTTTTAGGACCAAAATTCTATCACCTGGGTAGCAGCTAGAGACCAAACTAAAAATCAAACCAGAGTTTCCCGCTCTGGCCCCTGCATGGGAAAGTGGAGACTTAATGGATTTTTTGGAAGTAACAGGAGTTATGGGGTGTTGTGAGCTCAGGCTGGCTAGGAGCAGGTGTGATCAGCATTGGGAAAGATGCCAGGTCCACCACCACGTATGAAACATAGTTTACAAAAATCCCTCCAAGTACCACTATGTGAAAGTCTGCTAGAATGTCAAGATCGTGGTATTAGACTGAACGCTGCCCAGTTCAAACAGGTTGAAATAACAACCTTGAAGGACCTGTTTGGAAAGGATGCCAAAGATGAAAAAGTAAGGGTGGCAACCAGATGAACCGGACACGGGATAGATCAGACACACAGCTGCGCCGCCTGGCCCACGTGGAGCAGCCCATGGAGTCTCTGAGAAATCACCCCTTCCCGGCTGAGCCCAACATGGCTCCTAGGGTAAAGCAGTCACGTGGGAGGAGGCTGCACTGGCTGGACTTGGAGCGGGATTTGGGCTTCTCCTTCTTCATGCTGGTGGGCATGGCTACGGTCTCACAGCCTCCGTAACCAGATGAACTGTACAAGGGACAGACCAGACGCACAGCTATACTGGTACGCGGCTGCTCTGTGCCCGGCAAGAGGCTTAGATAACAACATAGGCTAGGACCAGGTCCTTCCTAGGATCTTTCACACTTGTACACCGTAACGATCACTGCAGTTATAACAAACTGGGGAGGTTGATGGGGAATGAGGAACTATAATGTCACACTAGAACTCACTACTGAATATACACATAGAGACTTACATCATAAACCCTAAGGCAAGTCACAAAGTGTAAGAGAAGAGAGAGAGAAATACAGAGACAGAAACGGAGGTAGAAAGAGAGAAAGATAAGGTGCCTGCTGTAGGGGCAGCCTGGGAATGGGTGGGAGGGAGCGCTGGGACCTTTGTGGTGGGAGTGGGGCACTGGTGGAGGGCTGGGTGCTGGAACATTGTATGACAGAGACCCAATTGTGAACATCTTTGTAATTGTGTATCTCACGGTGGTATAATAAAAATTAAAATAAAAAAATAATTCTATCACCTGGTAACTCCCAACCCCAATCCTTTGCGATGCTTATAATTAGCAGACTTGACTTGAATTAAACAGCCTTTGCTGACTATCAAGAAGCCTGTGGTTCTGTCCATCAGTTGGGGAGATAGTTGTTGGCCCTGAATGGACCAGGGGATGCTGCCAAATCACAGTATCTCTTGGGGTCCCCACTGAATCCCAACACGTGTGAACAACTTTGTAAATCACTGTTTAAATGAAAGTAAAAACAAAATTTTTAAATAAGGGTGTACTGTAAATATTCTATAAGGGTTGATGACTTGAATTGGAAAAGTAAGAACTAGGAGGCTGAAAATATTCCCTTACCTTCTTATATCTCTGCTTTTCACTCTTTCCACCTTCCTTCCCACATCTGAATATTCCACTTGGATTCCAGGTTAGGTAGGGATTACAATGTAAGTAGAGTTGAAGAGTTTCTTTACTTATGTGGTGTAAAATCCTGCACTAGAAGTTTGCTCCTGTGATTTTTATAATTGATTACTTGAAGATTACTCTTTTCCCCATGTAATCAAATAAGATTTATTCTAGGTATTCAAGGATAGTTGGAAAATCACCATGATTTGCAAAGTTATTCATAGTTGAGTTTTTAGACACACTATGTTCCAGCACTGATCCCACTGCCAGTGCCAACTTCATCGCTCTCAGCCTCCTTCCCATTCCCTCCCCCCCAAACCCCAAACCTGCCAATCTTCACAGGCATCTTTCTAAGTGTGACTGTTAAAGTTTGGGTCTTATGATTTCAGTGCTATTGATTGTGTGGTTTGGATATTTAGCTCTGTCATTCGTTAACACCACTAATATACTGAATCACCTTGAGCCCTACCTCCTGCTGTTTCTCATATACCTTTGAAGATTAGTCTTATAAATGGAAGTACACTATCAGACAAATAGTACTGTTTTATCTCAGTTTTTACTCTAATACTCATTTCTGCCCCTTCTCTAGATTTTTATATCTTCCTATGAAAAATGGAAAAGTTTTGAATGAAAAATCATTTCTAGCTAAGAGGTCTTGAAAACTATAACAGTGTTATATCAGCTATCCATACAGAAATTGTATATTTTTAATTGTTTTAGGCCTGAAAAAAAGTGTACTTTTCTTTGTCTTTTTTGGCTAAAATTGTATGAATGCAACATGGTTGCACTCATTCTCTGGTGTATAAATTAACTCCTGATTGCATATGAGATATTGACATTTCCGTGTGCTGAAAAAAAAACTTTTTAAAAGGCTTACAGGTGTTACGGACATTGATTTCTAGTATCCTGTACAACAAAGAGGTATTGGGATATTGTCAGTGACACATCGTGACTTCTTTCAACTTTTATAGTGTATAATTGATAATGAAAAATTGTATACTTATATATGCTTTAATACATGTATAAATTTGATATATGCACATGATTTAGAAATAGTCACTATAATCAAACTTTTAGTATATCCTTCACTTTATAGTAATTTGCATGTGTGTGACTGTTGTGAAATATCTCAAATCAAACCCCTTAGCTATACAGTACTGATAACTACAGTTAATATTGGGCCAGAGATATGAGAGAATGAGCTGGAGTGAAGACCCAGGTTCATCCCATTGTCCTCCCAGCATTGGCAGGTATGGGGCCCGAACTAAATTTTTGTGTTCCTTTGAATTCAACTCTTTCATATTCTCTAAGTAAGAAAAAAAAATCATGAAGCATTTCTCTTTCTGTATCGGACTTATTTAACTGAATATAATGTTGAAAATTCCAGGATTTGCTCTTCTAGGGCTGAATAATATTCCCTGGTTGGTGACTTCACAGATGCCTTCAAGTATGGTGGAAGGTTGGAGAGTGTTGAAATTAGAGCAGACTGTCCCTCCTCTGTGACAGAGAGATGACAGCAGTTTACAAGCTCCTTTTGTTGTTAGTATATGCTGTTTGCTATCTGTGCTGATTGCTGCAGGGTTCTCTGCTTTTCCAGTGAAGACAGAAACCATTTTCATCTAAACATTTACTAAACCTCAGAGTTGTATAATTTTTAAACTTGGCCAAGATGAGGAAGCCCAGAAACTAATGTAGGTGGCAATGGCTCTGTGTCAGGGCTCTCTGAGGGCTGACATTCATATGCAAATTGTTTTGTTTTTTATACCTGCTATGGCAACTTCATAAAGACCCTCATTGCAAATATTTGCTATCCCACACTATTTGAAAATTAGTTTATCTTTCTAGTAGAGATAGACAGGAAGTGAAGTAATTTAAATGTATGGTCTTACTACACAGAGAAATGATTACCCTAAATAAATAGACAGGTTGCTATGTTTATGGCACTGCTGATGGTTACAAGAAAGACTGCCAGTAAAGTAGGTATTGTTCAACACAACAGTATTGTGTTGGCCATACAGTAGGCCTTTAGTCAAGGTTTTCAGGGGGTAATATCATTTTATACGAACATGCTAAATATTAACTTCAAATATTTATTACCATTTTGATAGTGTTAATTCTTTCCAATCATGAGCAGGAAATTTGTCATCATTTGATCATGTCCACTTTTATTTCTTGAAGCAGTGTTTTGTGGTTTTCTTTGTACTGGTCCTCTAAGTTCATAGTTAAATTGATTCCAAGGTACTTGATTTTCTGAGGCACAATTGTGAATGGAATTTTTTAAAATATAACTTTTTCTCTGTCATTGATTATATAGAGGAAAGCCATGGAATTTGGACATTGGTTTGTAACCTGCCCTTTACGCTACAGATATATTGTTTCTAAGAGCTTTTTAGTAGAGATTTTAGGGTTCTCTAAGTACAGTATCATCACTGTATCACTGTATCACTGTCTTCCCGTTCATCGTCGATTTGCTCGAGCAGGCACCAGTAACATCTCCGTATGAACTGTCTCATGCAAGTAGAGCCCAAGGGCACCTACTTGCTCCAGGAACATAAAGAACCTCAATCCATTCCATTCCATCTGCAAATAATGATAACTTGACGTCTTTCCTATCTGGATGCCCTTCATATCTTTTCTTCCTTAACTGCTATGGCCATACATTTAGTACTTGAGTAGAAATGGCAAGAGTGGGCAAACTTGTCTTGTTATAGATCTTAAGGAGAAGGCTTTTAGTTTTTCCCCACTGACGATAATGCTGCTGTGGGCTTGTGATAGATGGCTTTGACTATACTGAGGAAAGTTCCTTCAACTCCCATTTTGTGGAGAGTTTTTATCATGAATGGGTGTTGGATTTTCTCAAATACTTTCTCTGCATTTATTAATATGATCATATGGTTTTATATTTTTAATTGATATAGAGTATTATGTTGATTGACCTGTGAATGTTAAACTGCCCTTGCAAGTCCAGGATGAATCCTACTTGGTCATGATGTATGATCTTTTGATGAGTCGTTGGATTCTATTTGCTGGCATTTTGTTGAAGATGCCTGTAATTTTCTTTCTTTCTCTCTCTCTCTCTCTCTCTCTCTCTCTCTCTCTTTTGGTGATATCTGACTGCTTTGGTATCAGAGTGATATGTGCCTCATAGAAATGGTCTGAGAATCAGATCAAAATGAATTAAAGATCTTAATATCAGACTTGAATCCACAAAGTACAATGAAGAAAATATAGGAAAAACCCTCCACGACATTGAAGCTAAAGGCATCTTCAAAGGTGAAACATCACTAACAAAGCAACTAGAAGAAAAGATAAACATATGGGACTACATGAAACTAAAAAGCTTCTGCACCTCAAAAGAAACAGTGACTAAGATACAAAGACAGTCCACAAAATGGGAAAGAATATTCACCCAATACCCATCTGATAAGAGGTTAATATCCAGGATATATCAGGCACTGGTAAAACTTTACAAGAAGAAAACAAACAACCCATCAAAAAATGGGGAGAAGATATGAACAGAAACTTCAACAAGGAAGAAATTTGAATGACCAAAAAAACATATGAAAAAAATGCTCATCATCACTAATCATCAGAGAGATGCAAATCAAAACAACAATGAGATACCACTTTACACCACAGAGACTGGCACATATTCAAAAGAGCAACAACAAGTGCTGGTGTGGATGTGGGGAAAAGGGAACACTCATCCATTGTTGGTGGGAATGCCGGCTGGTACAGCCTTTCTGAAAACAATATGGACATTCCTCCAAAGACTAGAAATGGAATTCCCATTTGACCCAGCCATACCACTCCTGGGACACAGGTACACCCAGCAGAGCAGAAACCAGCTTTCCCCGTTACGCACGGCCGCTATGCAGCCGCATGATTTACTTCCACATTACCATAAATATTCTACCCACCCCTCAGAGAGAGCCCCACAAAGTAATGAGAATATAGTGCCTGCATGGCAGAGCCTGGCAAGCTGTCCGATGCGTGTTCGATATGCCAAATCCAGTAACAGAAATGATTATTTTCCTGACCCCGAAAGAGCCCTTAATATGGCAGCAGTAAGAAAGGCGAACAAGCAGTGCCTGATAAAATTTCATGGCGATGCTAGGCTGCCAAAACAAAGAAGGACTAAAATGACTGTCTGGATTTTCAATGCACGTACGCTGGCATCGGAAGCATATATTGAGGATCTGATGCTGCAAGCGTAACAGATCAAGTACGACATCATTGGTCTGACTGAGACGAGGAGGCGTCAGTTGCATCATGCTGTATTTGACACCGGAGAAGAATTGTTCCTTGGAACATGCGGCGAAAAGAGTCATTGGTGGCGTTGGTGTCCTTGTCAACACGAACATGGCCTTAAACATTGATTCATTTGAATGCCTAACAAACCGAATAGGACGATTACACTTGAAGAGATGTGGCCCACTGCCAGCAATTTCTATCTTCATTGTCTACGCACCAACATCCACATACAAAGAAGATGAAATTGAGAAATTCTACACGGAATTGGAGGAGTTCTATAAAAAAGATCACACCTTCTATAAGATCATAGTCGGTGATTTTATTATTTTTTTTAATTTTTTTTTTTTTGCTTTTTTGGGTCACACCCGGCAATGCTCAGGGGTTACTCCTGGCTCTGCACTCAGGAATTACTCCTGGCGGTGCTCGGGGGACCATATGGGATGCCAGGAATCGAACCCGGGCCAGACAAGCCAGCCGCGTGCAAGGCAAACGCCCTACCCGCTGGGCTATCGCTCCGGCCCCTTATAGTCGATGATTTTAATGCCAAGATAGGACCAAGAAGATCGGCTGAAGAACTCCACATCGGGACCCATGGCCTAGAATGGAACGAACAGGGTGAGAGACTATCTGAGTTCATCATGTCCACCAAGACCATTCATGGGAACTCACAGTTCCAGAAAGCTGAAGTGAAACGTTGGACATGGGAATCTCCTGGCGGACAGTTCCACAATGAAATTGACCACATCATCTTCAATCGACGGTTTTGTCTGACCTATGTAGCTGTCGTCCCCAAATTCCAAACAGGATTGGACCACCGTCTCCTTCATGCAAAATTCTACTTCCCGCAACCGGGAGAAAAGGCTGCAAAGTTTAAGAAGAGAACTCCCAGAACGACCACCAACTGGGAACTCTTTGGCACCATTGCGGCAACATGGGAAGATACCATCATTGACGACATCGATGAAGAATACAACCGACGGGTTCAACACCTCCATGATTGTGCGAAGAATGCCGAGAGAGAGAAAGACACAAAAGAATGCCTGTCTTCAGAAACTCTTGAGCTCTTCGCCAACGTGGCAAGGCGCGAACCTCAGGAGACCAAATTCTAACGTCCAAGCTTGCTAAACGGTGCAGAGAAGCAATAAAAGAAGACCTCAAAGAAAGAAGAGCAGAAATAATGGAAGATGCAGCAGAAGCCGGGAAAAGCATTCGCACTGCCCGCCTGTCCTTCGCCAACTATAAGACCAAGATGACTGCCCTCCGACACCCTGATGGATCTATCACATCTTGCAGAAAGGCAATGGAGAAGATTATCCATGACTTCTACTCAAATCTCTTTGATAGCCAAATCCACCTGCCCACATACCAAATTCCACAGGATGGATATGTCATTCCCAACGTTCTCCCTTCTGAAATCCGACATGCCATCTCATCAGTAAAGAAGGGAATAGCACCAGGCCCAGACAAAGTAAGGCCTGAACACCTGAAGAATCTGCCGTCGGTACTCATCAATACACTAGCTCAGCTCTTCACATGCTACCTGTCCGAATGCAAGGTGCCCTCCCAATGGAAAACCAGCAGGACATTTCTACTGTTCACGACATCAGCAACTATCGCCCCATCTGCCTGTTGTCTGTCATCTACAAGCTGTTTACACGAGTCATCCTGAACAGGATTAGCAGAACACTAGATGAAGGACAACCATGCGAGCAAGCAGGCTTCCGGAAAGGATTCAGCACAATCGACCATATCCACACAGTAACCAAGCTCATCGAGGTTTGTAGGGAGTACAAGATGCCGCTCTGTCTCACGTTCATTGATTTACAGAAAGCCTTTGATTCTGTGGAGACTGAAGCCGTCATCAAAGCCCTAGCCAAACAGGGTGTTCAAACCCAATACATCAAGATCCTTCGTGAGCTGTATTACGGATTCACCACCAGGATCTCACCATTCTACAAAGAAGTGATCATTAATGTGAAAAGAGGGGTTCGACAGGGGTGATACCATTTCACCAAAACTCTTCAGTGCCACCCTCGAGAACATCATGCGACAATTAGAATGGGAAGGAATGGGAGTGAAGATAGATGGTCGGCAACTACACCACCTCCGCTTCACTGATGACATTGTTCTAATAACACCAAACATTAGCCAAGCGGCACAAATGCTGGCTGATTTTGACAGAGAATGTGGAAAGATAGGTCTACAACTGAATCTAAAGAAAACCATGTTTATGAAGAACGAACTAGTTCCTGAGGCCCCATTCACTCTCAATGGAACAAACATCACTGAATGCAGCAGTTATGTGTACCTAGGTCGAGAAGTCAACATGATGAACGACCTAAAACCTGAGCTGCGCAGGAGGAAGAGAGTGGCATGGAATGCCTTCCAAGGCATCGAAGAAATAGCTAAAAGGACAAAGAACCTCCGGCTCTGGGCACATCTCTTTGACACCACCATTCTCCCTGCATTAACATACACCTCAGAGACCTGGGATCTACGAAAGCAGGATGAGAATGCTATTCAGGTCTCCCAGAGAGGAATCAAAAGAGCTATGCTTGGAATATCACGCCTCACTCAAGTGAGTGAAGGAATCCGGAGTTCTGACCTCCGTCGCTATTCCAGAGTCAGGGACGCTGTCTCGTTTGCCAAGGCATCGAAAATCAGATGGGCTGGACATGTAATGCGATTTGGAGACAACCGCTGGACTAGAGACATTACTGACTGGATCCCACGGGATGTCAAAAGATCATGTGGCCAGCCACCTACAAGATGGTCAGACTTCCTTGTAAAGACCCTGAAGGAACGGTTTGAGGCTCTTCATATTCCTGAATCAACCAGATGCCATTGGGCTACATTGGCATGTGATAGGGTCCAATGGAAATGTTACTGGCGCCCGCTCGAGCAAATCGATGAATAACGGGATTCAAGTGATCAAGTGATACCACTCTTGGGGATACATTCTGGAAAGCCAAAAATACGCAGCAGAAACACCATCTCTACATTTATGTTCATAGCCACATTATTCACAATATCCAGAGTCTGGAAACAACCAGAGTGCCTGAGAATACATGACTGGATAAAGAAACTTTGGTACATCTATGCAATGGAATACTATGCAGCTGTTAGGAAAAATGAAATTATGATATTTGCTTATAAATGGATGGACATGGAGAACATCATGTTGAGTGAAATTAGCCAGAAGGAGAGAGACAGATATAAAATGACTGCATTTATTTGCATGACATAAATATATAAATACATATTATGATACCAATATCCAAGGTCAAGTAAAACATGTATCAGGAGGTCTTGTCAAAGGTGGAAATTATCACAAATGTGTGGGAGTCAGAGGCTAGGTAAGACAGAAAATGGAACAGTGTGCTAACAATTGTTGAAAGTACTAATACCAACCTAGAACTGAGCATTAAATAGAGGCAAAAAGATACACATGACAACCCTTTAATGTATGTTCTGTAATCCACAATCTGGAAAGGAAGGAAAAGAGAAAGAGATAGAGAGAAATGGAAAGAAATAAAGAACCTGCCAAGGAGGCGGGCTTGGGGATAGGGGAGGGAACTGGAGACATTGGTGGTGGAATTGGGCACTGGTGGAGGGATGGGTGCTGGAACACTGTATGACCAAAACCCAAATATGAAAATCTTTGTAATTGTATATCTCACAGTGTTATAATAAAATACTTATATAAAAAAAAGAAACGGTTTGGGAGTGTTCTTTTTCTTGGAAAAACTGAAAATGGACTGACAATAGGTCCTCTTTAAAGGTTTGGAAGAATTCTTTTGATTACCATTTAAATTTTTTTTTGATAGTGATAGGGCTGTTCAAGTATTCCAGATCTTCTTGGTTCAGCCTTGAGAGTTATAGGAATCCAGGAATGTATCAATTTTTCTAGATTCTTTTTTTTTTTGTGGCATAAAGACTCTCAAAGTAATCTCTGATGATCTCTTGAATTTCTGTGGTTTCTGTTGTGATGACCCCCTTTTATTTCTAATTTGGTTTGTTAGGGCTCTCTTTCTTGTGAATCTTGCTAGTTGTTTATCGATCCTGTTTATTTTTCGATCCTGGTTAAAGAACTATCTCTTGGATTCATTGATCTTTTGGATTGTCTTTTGAGATTCCAGCTCCGTTGATTTCCTTTTCTAAATTTTACTATTTCTAGGGCCTCACAGACGGCTGGGGAGGCTGGCGCTCGGCTCGCGCCAGGCCTAGCTGACCATGGAACCCCGAGGGAGGACAGATGGGTTTTGGGAGTGGGCCCGCCGCCTCTGGGGGTCCCGGAAGCAGCCGGATGAGACTTCGCCCATCACACTAGCCACCATTTTTGCTGTCCGGATGCTGGGAAACTGCCTCACGACCAGATCAACAGAGCAAAGCCAGTTCGAGCCCAGGTCGCGGCCGCTTGCTTTCACTAAAATAGTGAAACAGTAATGTCTTTTAATGCACTGCATTCCACGAAGAACAGGAAAGTTTTTTGGGAAGGAGATATAAAGAGGAAAGAAATGGCATACAGAACCCGCCAAGTGGTTGAGGTGCGGGATGGGGGAGCGAGGTGGGGACATTGGTGATGGGAGATGGTTTTGGGCGGAGGGTGCGTGTTGGAACACTGTTGAACCAAAACTCTACATGAGCATCTTTCAATTAAAAAAAAAAGGTGGAATCTACCACAAACATGTGGGAATCAGTGGTTAGGTAAGACAGAGAAGGGAACAGTGTGCTAATATTTGTCAAAAGTGATAATACCAGCCTAGAACTGAGCATTGAATATAGGAAAAAGATATACATGATAATCTCTAAATGTATGTATTGCAATCCACAATGTGTAAGAGAAGAGAGAAAGAGAGAGAGAAGAGATAAAGAACTTGCCATAGAGGCGGGAGGGGGGAGGGAAGTGAGGGACATTGGTGGTGGGAAATGGGCACTGGTGGAGGGGATGGGTGCTGGAACACTGTATGACGGAAACCCAAACATGAACATCTTTGTAATTGTATATCACATGGCGGTGTAATAAAATATTTAAAAAAAAAAAAAAAAAAGAAAAAAAAGAAATTTTACTATTTCTTTCCTCCTGCCTGAGTTGAGCTCCTTTTGGTGGTAATTTTATAATATCTTAAGCTTTGAGGTCAAATTATTTATATGGCCCTTTCTTCCTTCCTGATGAATGTTTGCAGAGCTATAAACTTTCCTCTTTACACTGCTTTAGCTGTTTCCCACAAGTTCTTGTAGCTTGTGACCTCATTCTCATTTGTTTCCAGGAATCTTTTGATTTCTTCATAGGTTTCCTCTGTGATCCTACTGATTGTTCAGCAGTGAGCTGTTTAATTTGCAGGTGTTTTGATTTGATCCTCTGTTTCTGAGTCTGATTAACTTCTATTCTCAATGCATCATTGTCTGAAAGGATATTCATTGCAATTTTATTAAGTTATGATTTGTGGCTCAACATATGATCTATCTTGGAGAATGTTCCATATGCACTAGATAAAAGTGTGTATTTGGCTTTTGAGGGATAAAATGTCCTGTATATATCTTGAAGTCTCCAACTACAATTGTGTTGCTGTCAATGTCCTCCTGATGTCTATTAACACTTAAGAATTTTGCTTCCCCCTCATTGGATGCATATATGTTCAGGAGTATAATTTCTTCCTGATACACATATCCCTTGATTATTAAGAAATGGCCTTCCCTGCCCCTTCTAACTTTTCCAGCCTGAAATCTGTGTTGTTAAATACTAGTGTGACCACTAATACATTTTTGGAGGATTTGTTTGCATGAAGAATTATTTTTCAGCCTTTGATAATGGGTCTGTATTTTCTCTGACTGCTTGAATGTGTTCCCTGTATGCAGCAAAATATTGGGTTCAGTTTTTTTAATCCATTTTGTCACTCTCTTAATTGGTATGTTTAGACCATTGACTTTGAGAGATATTCTTGTCATTGGGTTTTGTGCAGTCTTTCTAAGTTTGTTGTGTCTGTGGGTTTTTTGCAGCAAAATGTTGGGTTCAGTTTTTTAAATCCATTTTGCCACTCTCTTAATTGGTAAGTTTAGACCATTGACTTTGGGAGATATTCTTGTCATTGGGTTTTGTGAAATCTTTCTAAGTTTGCTGTGTTTGTGGGTTTGTCTTGACTTATAGTAGTAGCCCTTTCTTCAGTCCTTCTTTTAAAGTTGATTTTTAGTCTATGAAGTTCCTGAGCTTTTGTTTATCCATGAAATTGTGTATTGTTCCTTCAAATATGAATGATATCTAGCCAGGTAAAGTATTCTTGGTGACACCTGCATTTCACTGAGTATTTTTCACTATATTCCACCACTGTCTTAGGGTTTATCTGATCAGTCTGCTATAAATCTAAGGAATGCGCCTTTGTATGAAATTTCATTCTTTGATATTGCTGCTTGCACTATTGTGTCTCTATCTATGGTGTCATCATTCTGATTAGGATATGTCTTTGAGTCTTTTTATTAGGTTCTCTTTTAGCTGATATCTTTTGGGTTTCTTGGATCTGTATGCTTATATCCTCCAGCTTTAGGAAATTTCCAGACTTAGATGTCTCTAACTTTTTTAACGTTTCCTACCTCACTGGGGTTGCCTCCTTGCCCATCTGGGACTCTAATGATTTTTATGTATTCAATATGAACTCTTGAATTCATCCTAATGTTCTCTGGCCTGCTGCTGGGATATTTTGACATATTTTTCCATCTTCTGTTATTCCCTGAATGCTTTCTACAGCTCATCTTCAAGCTCAATGGTTTTGTTTTTAGCTGTTGTCATTCTACTGTTGAGGACATCCATTGAGTTTTTTCGATTTCATCTACCATTTTTTTTTTATTAATGACATTACTGTTTGTAGTTTTCTTATTTCTGCTCTAATTTACTCCTGTATTTTATTGGCTGTTCATGCCACTATTTCTTTGAGCTGACTAAACATCCTCATCATTTCAACACTGAATTGTTTAGCAGAGAGATTACATATGTGTAGGATTCCTTGTTGAGTCTTCAGAGTTCTTTTATTCAACCACTCTTTGTCATGGGGATCTGTGTTGTATCCCCATGATGCCATGGTAGTCTGGAGGTAGAGCTTTCCAGTGTACTGTCAGTGTTCATCTTTCACTGCCAGGTAGTACTCTAGGGAAGAGTCAGGAGTTAGTCAGGAGTACCACAGAGTGGGACCCTACCAAGAAAACATTCATAAAAATAAAAAACAAGTTTATATTTTGTTTATTTAGTTAACTAATTTTTGTTTGTTCCTTTATGCATATTAATAAATTCATTTGATGCTTTTCTTTCTTTCTAAATTATTAAAATACTGAACAAGTGTCAAGCAGATCTTTGATATTCTATAAAAAGACATAGTAAGTATCTAGAACAACTTTAAAGAGAAGAAAATGTGTCCAAATAAAAGCCTAGGTGAGATAGGCCACCTAAATTTCTCATAAGTGTGGAAATCCACAAAAGGAACTGGAACTGTGACCTCATGACCAGTGTCAACTCATGGCCCCTCCTCTCCTTAGGTAGAAACCCAGCGGGTGGTATGGTTTCTTCTGGTGGTGGCCACAATCTTAACTTCCATATTGCATTGGACCCACATCTTGGCCTCTTATACTGAATCCAGCTACCCCAACCACATTAGGCCAATAGTTCATGAACTTATTCCAATCAACCAAGAACTCACAAAAATAATGGTTAGGTGCTCTCTGCGCTTCTCTGGCTGGCCAACTCTGCTGCTCTGGAGACTTTTTCCTGATTAATAACTACAGGTGAGACCATGACCAGGTGGACATGAGTTACCATGATCCAAAACAAGAGGCCTTTCTCTGCAACGCTCTGGGAAAATTTGAAGAAAGGAGCCTGTGGGGGAAAAGACAAAACCTGCTAAAGTGCCAGTAACATGAAGTCAATAGGCTCGTCCTTAAAAAGATTCAGCCCTAGAAAAGCACAAAAAAGAAAAAAAGAAAAAGGAGTACTTGAATGAAGATGTGAATGGATTCATGGAATACCTAAGACAAAACTCCCAGATGTCTCCCAGTGGGGAGATAATAGCAACAGACAGTCAGTCAGGAAGTCAGGGAAGAAATATCAGTTGCTTTAAAGAAAAACAATCGTTGAGAAGGAAGGCGATTTTAAAGACAACAGCAAAGAAAAATGCAATGGTATGCTTCTATTGTAGTAAACCCAGCCATGGAGTTGCAGATTGTCCAGCTGCCCTTGAGAATCAAGACATGGGCACTGGGATATGTTGCCAATGTGGGTCCATGGAGCATGAAATAATCAAGTGCAAAGCCAAAGTAGACCCAGCTCTAGGTGAATTTCATTTTGAAAAAATGTTTTGTTTGTGGGGAGATGGAGGCACCTGTCTAGGCCTTGTCCCCATAATCCCAAAGGCCTACATTCTGATGGTGGTGGCTGCAAACTTTGTGGCTCTTTGGAACAGTTTATGGAAGATTTTCCTGAAAGTAAAATTCAGAGTGAATGGTCATAGTTGGTCGCTGGGTAAAGGGAATGAGTGTGCAGTATGAAGAATTGTTGGATATGCCCAAAGTACAGAAGCCTAAAAACAAAGATACCTAAAGTTGTTAACTTTTGATAGGTGTTATTCATAGGATCAGTCATGACCTCACAATTCCATTCGAACTAGGTTAGTTTACTGGTTGAAGCTGAGCTCCTGAGGTGTAGCAGAGCTGCCAGTGTGGTGTGCAGTGTAGGGGTGGTCTGTTTCTTGACTTTTCCCATCAAGGACTATGGTCTAAGGTATAAGATTTTTCTATCGGATTCTCTAAAAAAAATATTTCATTGGCAAGAACTTAGGTATAACCAACCGTTATACCTATATTACAATCCTGTAATATTCTCTGGTCCTAGTCCTTGTATCTTATAATTTTATTGAAGAAACCAAACTGAAGCTTAGATTTTACTAATTTCTCATAGTGTTGTTTTTGATATGCCAAATACCAGTAACAGTTATAGACCTCATTCCCATGACCTGATGGAACGTTTGAGGCTTTTTATGTTCTTGGACTTAGCAGATGCCCTTGGGCTACACTAGCATATGAAAGGATGTATGGAGATGTTATTGGTGCCCACTCGAGTAAATAGATCATCAATGGGAAGGCAAGTGATACAAGTGATCGTGTTGTTTAACACTATAAGAAATAGTATATACAGGATTGTAACAGTCAACTTTGTTTTATTAAAAACAAAGTTAGGCATTCATTTGAACCACCTGTAAACTAAGGTGGAAGTATTTGAGAAAATGAATTTTTGGTATATTTTCCTGGTTCAAAGTGTTAGTTGATTATAACAAGTGTATTTATAAGTTATCACAAAAATATGCATTTTAAAATGTTGAGTAAAAGCTCATTTCACTTGATCACTTGATCGCTTCACTTGAATCCTGTTATTCATCGATTTGCTCGAGCGGGCACCAGTAACATTTCCATTGGACCCGATCACGTACCAATGTAGCCCAATGGCATCTGGTTGATTCAGGAATATGAAGAGCCTCAAACCGTTCCTTCAGGGTCTTGACAAGGAAGTCTGACTATCTCCGTGGGTGGGCAGCCAGGTGATCTTTTTGACATCCCATGGGATTAAGTCGGTAACAGCTCTAGTCCAGCGGTCGTCTCCAAATCGCATTACATGTCCAACCCATCTGATTTTATATGCCTTAGCAAATGAGACAAAGTCCCTGATTCTGGAATAGCGATGGAGGTCAGAACTCCGGATTCCTTCTCTCATTTGAGTGAGGCGTGATATTCCAAGCATAGCTCTTTTGATTCCTCTCTGGGAGACCCCAATAGCATTCTCATCCTGCTTTTGTAAGGCCTAGGTCTCTGAGGCGTATGTTAATGCAGGGAGAATGGTGGAGTCAAAGAGATGAGCCCGGAGTCGGAGGTTCTTTGTCCTTTTAGCTATTTCTTCGATGCCTTTGAAGGCATTCCATGCCGCTCTCTTCCTCCTGCGCAGCTCAGGTTTTAGGTCATTCCTCACGTTGACTTCTCCACCTAGGTACACATAGCTGCTGCATTCAGAGATGTTTGTTCCATTGAGAGTGAATGGGGCCTCTGGAACTAGTTCATTTTTCATAAACATAGTTTTCTTTAGATTCAGCTGTAGACCTGTCTTTCCATATTCTCGGTCAAAATCAGCCAACATTTGTGCCGCTTGGCTAATGTTTGGTGTTATTAGAACGATGTCATCAGTGAAGCGGAGGTGGTGTAGTTGCCGACCATCTATCTTCACTCCCATTCCTTCCCATTCTAATTGTCGCATGATGTTCTCGAGGGTGGCACTGAAGAGTTTTGGTGAAAGGGTATCACCCTGTTGAACCCCTCTTTTGACACCAATGATCACTTCTTTGTAGAATGGTGAGATCCTGGTGGTGAATCCGTAATACAGCTCACGAAGGATCTTGATGTATTGGGTTTGAACACCCTGTTTGGCTAGGGCTTTGATGACGGCTTCAGTCTCCACAGAATCAAAGGCTTTCTTTAAATCAATGAACGCTTTTAAAATTTATTTAAAAATAAATAAAATTAAAATTTAAAAATAAATTTAATAAATTTATAATATATTAAATTTAAAATTATTAATTTTTAATAAATTTAATAAATTAAAATATTTTCTTTCTTTAAATCAAGGCCGTCCTATCTCCCATTCATTGAGAAACAGTAATAGTTCCTTTATAGTTATTTATTCCTTTTTGGAGGGTAGGCGGCACATCTGGTGGTCCCCAGGGGTTACTCTTGGCTCTGCACTCAGGAATCACTGCTGATGGTGCTCAGGGGAGCACATGGATGCTGAGGATTGAATTGGGTGCCGAGAGCAAGGCAAGTGCCTTACTGCTGTACTCTGTCTCTGGCCTCTAGAGTTATTTATTCTTGAGAAATTGTTCTTATCTGACTTTAAGAGGGCTTAACATGCGCAGAGTCGTGCTCAGTCTAAGAATTTGGTGTGTGAATTTCTGAAATTCTTTCCATAGCTTCTCTTGGCTGTGTTTGCTTTCCTTCTCATTCAAACTACCTTGGCCTTCCCCCCAAATTCCAGTCTTTTTTATTCACAACCAAAGATGTTTGGCTTCTCTAGAGTTTTCCTTTCCTACACTCCTTTGACAAATTACCTCCCGATAAAGGGTGACTTCAGTCTTTCCCCACACAACATAGGCATATTGGAAATACTATATGCCTAAAACTTTAATTTTAACCAATTTGGAAATCACAGTGAAAAAAAATTACTTAGATTTCTAATTTTAACCATGAAAAGCAATTGGACCTGGAATTTTGTTTTCTTATTTTTTTCTTTTTTAGTATCTTTCTATTTTTTAAATAAATTATTTATTTTTATTGAAACACAGTGAGATATAGAGTTACAAAGTTGCTTATGGTTGGTTTTCAGTCATACAATGCCCCAATACCTGTCCCTTTGCCAGCATATACCCCTACCCATTCCCAGTGTCACTCCCACCCTTTCTAACCACACTCGTGCCTCTATGGAAGGCACTTCTCTCTCTCTCTCTCTCTCTCTCTCTCTCTCTCTCTCTCTCTCTCCCTCTCCCCCTTTTGGCCTTTTGGGTATGATGGTTTGCAATACAGATACTGAAATGAAATGTATCATGTATATCCTTTTACCTACTTTTAACACTCAGTTCTTATCTAGAGCAACCATGTCTAACTATTATTGTCATAATGGTCCTTTCTCTATGCTGATTGTCCTTGGCCATCCACACACTGTAGCAGACTTTCAACCATTGACTAGTTTTCTGACCCCTGTTTTATTAATCTCATACTATTTTTTATATATACCAAAAATGAGTGCACTCATTCTTTATCTGGTCCTCTCCTTCTGACTCATTTCAATGGACCTGGAATTATTTTTCCAGTGTGAATAACTAGAAAAATGTTGATGAGTAAAGATAGTCGTGGACCAAAGTGATGGTACAGTCTGTAACTTGGCTTGCATGCAGTCAACCAGAGTTTGATCCCCAACATTCCATATAATACTCTGAGAACCATCAGGAATGATTTCTGCATGTAAAGTCAGGAGTACTCCCTGAGCATCATCAGGTTATGCCCTTCCTCACAAATAAATATAGTCAGGGTCGGAGCGATAGCACAGCAGGTAGAGTATTTGCCTTGTACGCGGCCAACCGGGTTCAATCACCGGCATCCCATTTGGTTCCCCAAGCTCCGCCAGGAGTAATTCCTGAGAGAAGAGCCAGGATTAACCCCTGAGCATTGTCGGGTATAACCCAAAAAAGCAAAAATAAAAATAATAATAAAAAAATTTTTAAAATAAAGATAGTCAACATTGCTTTTTTATAGTGGCACAATAAATAATATTAAGTAAATATATTGTGTTTTCTTATACTGAAAAATATGGGTGATTTATCTTTCACTGTTGTAAGTAGTACTTAAAAAGGGGCTGGATACCCTGATTTCTCTTCAGATTGCATAAATCTTTTGCCTTTTTAAATAGGGGCTGGAAAGAAAGTCCAGCAGTTAGGGTTCTTCCTTGCATGTGGCCAACTGGTTTGGATGCTTGGAACCCTATATAGTCTCCTGAGCCCCATCAGTAGTGATCTCTGAGCACAGAGCCAATAGTAAACCCTGAGAACAGCTGAGCAACTGGCTGTGCACCCCCGCCCCCACCCCAAGTACTTAAATAGCCTCCTAAAAGTGAAGTTTCTTTCATAATTTTACCAGTGTTGTCTTTGGGTATATATTTTTTTGAAGTTGGGATTTCTGAAAAGGGAAAAAGAAATATACTGTTGCTTGACATTGCCAACTTTCTCTCTACAGGGTTTTTTTTACTCCACCAGAAATGAATGAGTGCCTGTTTTCTTATAGCCTGACCAATTGTGTTGTCAAACTGTTGAATTTTTGCCAACATAGTAAGTGACAGGGGAATAGTAGAATACGTTCAATATGCTTTTGTCTCACTATGTAGAAGGTCATGTATTGCTTTAAATGGGTAAGAGATACCTTTCATGTTTATGAATGTCTACAATTTTTTTCACAGCACGTTTTTTCTGCAGGATGTTTGGTTTCTTATTTTTAGAAGCTTATTTTATGAGCTGTGACATTGGTTGCAGTTATTTTCTCCCCATGCGCTGCCTGTCTGTCTAGTTTGTATATAATGCCTTTTGCCATGCAAAGACGTTTTATTTCATGTTATCAAGTTACCCATTTTTCCTTTTCTGATTTTGGATTTTGAGTCATAGTTTTCATAGCTTTCCTCATCCTAAGTTTGAAAAGAATCTGCCCATACATCTATTTTCATTTATTTTGTAATTCAGTCTCTTACATATTTGGAATTTTTTTAAGTGTATAGTGTAGGGGAAAGAACCCAATGCTGTCTTTTCCATATGGCTGCACAGCTATTTCAACATAGCTTTTTAACATATTCCTTTTCCCAATACCCAAAAAAGACTGTTTTGTGGCATACTAAATTTTCATATATATTTGGATCTATTTCTGGGATTTCTGTGCTGTCTCATTTTTCTATCCATGAAATAACACTTATTAATTTTAGAGAACTGGTATCTTAACAACCATGTGTCTAAGAAGATAACTGTGGTATTTGGGATAAAGTCTTAGATACTATTCCTCTGGAGTGACTCTGGACATGGATTCTGGACTCTGAACATTTTTTGACTTCTGCCCATTTTCTAAGCTGAATTCCAACCTTCTTGTATTAATGCCTTGAGCCCCACTATCTTCAGAAAAAATTACTTGCTAATTTGAATAGTCAGGTTTGGATTCTATAGCACAAAATTCTCAATGTAGTCCTATTGACTGATTTTTTAAAATTCCCTTACTTAAATTGAAGGGAACTCTTCATTTTTATTTAAAAAATTATTATAGCACCAAGTTATAATTGCCAAGTTGCTCGTAATTCAATTGTTTCAGGCATTTAATATTCCATCACCAATCCCACCCTCTGTGTGCCTTTTTCCACCAAAGTTCCCAGATTTTCACCTACACTTAAGTTTGTCTCTGGTAGGCATAAGTTTATTTCATAATGTTTGTTACAACACAAGGCCAAATAGAATTATCAAAATATAGATCAATAAGAGTCAAGCTGTGATCATTGTTATATCTCTCAATGTCACTAAAGTGATTGAGGATCTGCTGTGCTGCTTAGTGTTAATGTTATTGTTCAGACTCACTGAGCTTTGTGGTCTTTCATGCAGTTTTCCGATAAGATTTTCTGCGATGCTGTGGGGCCGATAATGCTATGAAATTTTGAGATATTGAGCTAAAGGTCTGAAACAACTTGATGGCTTAGCAGTTTGATGGGATTCAATTGTGGAGCTGGAGCTGAGCTGTTTCTTCTTTTTTTTTTTGTATTTGGCCACACCTGGTGCTACTCAGAGGTTACTTGTAGCTCTGCATTCAGTATATGCTGCGCGAAGTGAGCACTGTAGCTCTGCATTCAGAAATCACTCCTGTGGGCTCTGGGGCTGATGGCGCTTGGAGAGGGATCATATGGGATGCCTGGGATCAAATTCAGGTCAGCTGCCTGCAAGCTAAGTGGCTTACCTAGTATACTCCAGCTTTGGCTGGAGTGGGCCTCTTCTCTGTCGGAGGGTATTGGGAACGGCTTTAGGCTGCTGTGCCTTTAGGCAGAAAGCAGATCTGCCCACCACCATTCCAAGAAGGGCCCTGAGTTAGCCCAGATCAGTCTATCTGGGAAGATTTGGTGGTATCATGTTCTTTTGGAGATGAGACACTGGCCCCTCCCTAAAGGGAAACCTTTAAATATAAGGATTTTACTGAAGTGAGAGAAGATGGTGATGGAAGGACTATCTGGGAGACCGTGAGTATGTTTGTGCAGCGTGGGGCAGTATTAAATAGATGAGGTATTTTCTTTGTTCACAGAATGTGAAGAGAAATGTTTCCTGTATGGAAATTGCTTAAGTTCATTTGGACCAAGGAGAAATTTAACTTTTGGCAATTATAATTTTTTATTTTTATTGTTTTTGAGTGGTGCTCAGGGGGCTGCTTGTGGCTCTATGCTTGGGTTGCTCCTAGAACTATGTTACATTGGGTTGCTTAGGAAATTGTGTGGTGCCAGAGAGCAAACTTAAGTTTCTTTCAGGCAATGCAGATTTATATGCATGTATGTCGGGGACGCCGCTGGGGTCCCCGACAGTGCCGGGAAGCGAAGTTCCCTTCTACCTCCAAAGCCGGTGGGGAATGGATGAAGACTCAGGGATCCGATGCAGTTTTAAAAGGCTTTACTTATCACAGGTTCAGACATACAAATCAGCAATAGGAAAAACCCTGTGATTAGGATTCCCGGCTAAAACCCCAGCCATGTGTAGGTCAAGATGGCAGCCACCACGTGTTAAGGCCCTGTAAAGAGGAGACAAAGACAAGACTCCCAAGAAGGGTGCGAGCTCACAAAGAGAGCCCAAAAAGAGAGCCCAAAAAAAGAAAGAGAGGAAGCAGGCTGGTTTTATACCCTTGCAACTCAGACCTCCCACTATTATGGGAAGCAGAAAGAGTCAAATGTCCTTAGGTAATTTCTCCCAGCACCTCACCTATGCCCTATTATATGCTAATGTTTTGAGCCAAGATCTGCCTGGAAATGCCTTTATAGGGTAGAGAAGGGGGTTTCTGAGATGGCATGTCTCTGTACCAAAGACTAATACTAATGCCAGTTAAATATTTCTCCAAGCCTTCACAAGAATCTCTTCTTTACTTCATGGTTGTTCTGTATATTAGCCTTTGACTTGTCAGAGAGTCATGCTTGCTTGCTTGGAGGCAAACAGCATTTCTCTCTAGTCTAATTACTTAGAGATCAAACGTGGCCAGGCAAATATGCTGGTAAGATCTAGCTAGTCCCATGATGATTGTGGTAGCATGAGAGAATATTCATACCAGCCAGTACAGAATATATGGTCAGATAAACTGCCTCATTTAGACTACCCCCTATCTACGAAGTGATCTACAGGAGGCAATCCAGGGCAGATCGCGGAGGCTCTTAGAGGAGTCCTGCAACACCTGTAGACTGTTGAGCTCTCTTCCCCATGCTGTTGAGCTCTCTTCCCCATGTTATACTTTCAGAAGAAGTGTGTTCAGATTGCATCAAAAATCATCTAAGTGCCAAGTTTTTGAGGTGCGAGATCACTGCTGTCCCCCTAGAGCTGATTGAGAATGTCTACTGCAGCATTCTCTTACTCTTCTGTGTAGCTCTAGGCCAGGCTCCTTTCTTTAAATGCAGATGTTTTGGTTCAATATAGCTTGGATCGTATTACTCCTGCATTAAAGTCCTTGAATATCTCTTTATGTTAAAGAGCGAACATATCTTTATTCTTCATAAGGATACTATAAAACACTGCCTAAGCTTTTTTTTGAGGTGGGGGTGGTGGTATTGGATTTACCCAGAAGTGTTCAGGGATTCCATTATGTGGTACCAGGGATTAAACCGAGATTGGCTGCAAACAAGCAAGAACACCTTCAGGTACTTGCTCTTTGTCAATTTCTGGCTCTTTGTCTTAGCTTTGATTTCACACCAAACCAAATAATATCAAATAATTCATTATGGTTTGCTAAAGATCAAATTTGATAAAAATAAAGTATAATAGATAAGAGTCATGAAAAATGAACTAGTTCCTGAGGCCCCATTCACTCTCAATGGAACAAACATCTCTGAATGCAGCAGTTATGTGTGCCTAGGTCGAGAAATAAACATGATGAATGACCTAAAACCTGAGCTGCACAGGAGGAAGAGAGCGGCATGGAATGTCTTCAAAAGCATCAAAGAAATAGCTAAAAGGACAAAGAACCTCTGGCTCCAGGCACATCTCTTTGACTCCACCATTCTCCCTGCAATAACATACGCCTCAGAAACCTGGGCCCTACGAAAGCAGGATGAGAGTGCTATTTGGGTCTCCCAGAGAGGAATCGAAAGAGCTATGCTTGGAATATCACGCCTCACTCAAGTGAGAGTAGGAATCCGGAGTTCCGACCTCTGTTGCTATTCCAGAATCAGGGATGCTGTCTCGTTTGCCAAGGCATCGAAAATCAGATGGGCTGGACATGTAATGCGATTTGGAGACATCGCTGGACTAGAGCCGTTACCAACTGGATCCCACGGGATGTCAAAAGATAACGTGACCGCCCACCTACAAGATGGTCAGACTTCCTTGTCAAGACCCTGAAGGAAAGGTTTGAGGCTCTTCATATTCCTGAATCAACCAGATGCCATTGGGCTACATTGGCACGTGATAGGGTCCAATGGAAATGTTACTGGTGCCTGCTCGAGCAAATCGATGAATAACGGGATTCAAGTGATCAAGTTATCAATAGATAAGAGAAATAATTTGATAAAAATGACTTGATAAATTCTCCTCTGAGTGTGAGGTGGTGGCGAGTCTTGTTGGAGAGCAGGTGCTATCAGACAGGAAGTGACTATATGTCTGGGAGCAATTTTATAGTTTAATTTTTTCCTATCTAGCTTCTCCTCGCAGGCAGTTTCCCATGCTGTAATTCACAGAGACCATGTCAGGAGACAGAGCCATGGAGAAGGCAGCAGCTGAGTGTGTTCTAAAGGAAGTGAAAAAGCTCAAAAGAGACCAGAAGAGAATCCATATGACCTTGATTCTTGGAGCATTCTCATTCGAGGGGTACAGTATCAACCTATGGAGAAAGCATGACAGACAATTTCACATCTCCCAACTCCCAGATCTGACAGATTCTGAAACTTTACATTGAAGTTGACATTTAAGCTAACAATTATAACAAGGTTGAAAAGTTAGTTCAAAAACCACCTTCTAAAGGTTTGCACATTGATTTGTGGGAGTGTTACCTTTCAGATGTTTGAGAAACCAAGGGTGAGCTACCAAGCTACAAAGAAAAAAAGGCTCAAGCATTTGACTTTGCACTGTCAAAATTGGAAATTATGTCTTATCAGATTTGGACAGAGTACATTAATTTCTTAAAGGGCATGAAAGCAGTTGAATCTATGCAGAAAACCAGAAAATAATAGAACAGCTGTCAGAAGTTTACTAATGAGATTGTGTTAATCCAGTGATCAAATTGAACAACTCTAGAGAGAATATAACAAGTGTAAGAGGGTATCGGTATTAATTTAGCTAAATGAAAAAGATTGTCGATCAGATTAGATTACATGAATGTTAGGCATGAAGCAAAAGAATATGTGATAGTAATGACATGTTTGGGGAAAATGTCTGTTTTATTTAAATCTGCCCATTTTTAATTTTTTAAAAAATTAAGTTAGAAAAAAAATAAAAACTTTATACAAAAAAAAGCTCAGCAGGTAAAACAGAGAAGGGACAAGTTTGCCAATAATAGTTGGAAATGGTAGTGCTAGACTAGAACTGAGTACTGAAAGTAGGTAAAGGGATATACATGATAACCTTCATTTTATGTATTGGAAACCATAATATGGGAGAGCGAGACAGAGAGAGAGGCAGGGGCTGGTGGGGAGGAATGGGTGCTGGAACACTGTATCGCTGAAACCCAATCATGAACTGCTCTGTAATTGTCTACTCACGGTGATATAAATAATTTTTTAAAAAAGTTCAGCAGATTATGAAGAGTCACATGAGATATGAAAAATTTCACAGCATAAATAACTGACTCCTGACTATTGCGGATATTGATACAGCTTGATGTATATCCAATATATGAAAATTGCAAGAAGAGCACAATGCATTTTATCTGGAAGAATGATATTTAAACATCAAGAGAAGATACCAGAACCCACCACCATGTCTATGTTACTACAGCACCAATGGACTGTTACTGAAGACAATAATACCCAAGTCTTGTTTGAAAGACTTGAAGCATTTGGAAGCCTTCCTACTCCTGAGAAATCTGGAGTGATCAGGGCCCAATTTCTGTCTTTTTAAAAGCAATATCGGTGATCTAGCCAGTATACTGAAAGCAGATAAAAGACAGTTTATAGCTTTCAAAGAAGAGACTAAAGACAAAGAAACAATTTCATTTAGATAAGTCTAAATTCATGGAGTTATATCCTTGCTCTGCTAGTGACCTGAAAGCCCTTGACTATAATAGGATGACTCCTGTGTTAAGCTAGCAGCCAACAGTCCAGACCCAGCTGTAACACCTCTAGAGTGCCTGTTCTGAAAGAGGAAATGGATCGAAAACCAGAATACCCGAAACCAGGTACTCAGCACATGACTCCATTTCAGCCACAGCATTCAGCACCTCCTGGCTTACACCTGCTGCCTGGTGGAGTGTTCCCTGCACAGCCTGCTGTCATGGTTTTAAAGAAACTTCTCCTTCCCGCCTTTTTTTTTTTTTGCCTTTTTTTTTTTTTTTGGTCACACCTGGCGATGCTCAGGGGTTACTCCTGGCTCTTTGCTCAGGAATTAATCCTGGCGGTGTAGTGCTGGGGGTGGGGGGCACCATATGGGATGCCCTGGATCGAACCCCTGTCCGCAGCAGCATGCAAGGCAAATGCCCTCCCCGCTGTGCTATCACTCTGGCCCCCTCCGCCTGTTTTCAGGGGACTTTTGTACAAGTGGATGATCTAGTGGAAATTTTCCGAAAATGCAATATACCAAATACTGTCAAGGAAGCTGTGAGGTATGTTACTAGTGGAGCCCCAGAACTTGCTGCAGAAGGCCAGTGGAGAGCGATGTGGTACTCCCCAAGGCTGCCCAAAGGTGCTGCGTCTCCCCTCCCTCCCCAGGACACCTACAGAGTGCGGCAGCAGCAGCAGAAATAAATTTGGTAGAATTGGCACAAATCTACCTTTTGAAGAAGGTTCTTCAAAAATTTTCTCTTCTGGGGCCAGAATGATAGAACAGCGGGTAGGGCGTTTGCCTTGCACATGGCTTACCTGCACGTAGCTCATTCCTGAGTGCAGAGCCAGGAGTAACCTCTGAGCATTGCTGAGTGCGACCAAAAAGCAAAAATAAATAAATAAATAAATAAATAAATAAATAAATAAATAAATAAATAAATAAATAAATAAATATCTCATGCCTTGTAAGGTTCCTCAGTTAAGAATCATGTCATTCTGGGGGAGGGGGGGTAGACACAACCTATGTGGATTTTAGACTATGGAATAGACCTATGCTTTAAGGCAAATTAGGTCTTAAAAAAATGTAAGGCCTGTACAAAATGCCAAAACCACATTTTGAGCTCTCGTCACGGGTGCCTTGAAACTGCCACTTGAAAATTTATGAGTTTTCAATGGTTTTTAGTTTAAAAAGTGGATGATGTATAATTGTAAAACTTTTTTAAAATCACATTTTCTAAAAACAGTTGTTTTGGGTGTGCCTCTGTAGAGTCCTGCCTTATTGTTTTTACTTTGGCAAAATGAATATAATCTGTTCTGTGGTTTAACGCTTCAAAAACAATTTTTTAGAAAATATAAGGATATAAAATGACTTGGTAAAATATTATTATTAATAGTTTTTGCACATACTAATACTTGAGCTACTTGCAGTTTTCTGGAATTCAACATTTCATATTTGTGTTTTTTCCATGCTTTATTTTTATGAATTTAGAATTCTTTCCATTCCATTGATATGGTAGAACACCAAATCTCACTCTTTTTTGTATAAATTCTTTTGCAGCTCAAACTCCTAAAAATTCTTAATCTCTTTACATATAGGACTAAGCTTCGCTTGGATCATATTCAATATTTGTTTCATAGGTATTAATGTTGTAGTATATTACAGATGACTAAGCTCTTTGGATGTTCATGAGAAATGAACTAGTTCCTGAGGCCCCATTCACTCTCAATGGAACAAACATCTCTCAATGCAGCAGTTATGTGTACCTAGGTCGAGAAGTCAACATGATGAACGACCTAAAACCTGAGCTGCGCAGGAGGAAGAGAGCGGCATGGAATGCCTTCAAAGGCATCAAAGAAATAGCTAAAAGGACAAAGAACCTCTGGCTCCAGGCACATCTCTTCGACTCCACCATTCTCCCTGCATTAACATATGCCTCAGAGACCTGGGCCCTATGAAAGCAGGATGAGAATGCTATTGGGGTCTCCCAGAGAGGCATCGAAAGAGCTATGCTTGGAATATCACGCCTCACTCAAGTGAGAGAAGGAATCCGGAGTTCTGACCTCCGTCGCTATTCCAGAATCAGGGACGCTGTCTCATTTGCCAAGGCATCGAAAATCAGATGGGCTGGACATGTAATGCAATTTGGAGACAACCGCTGGACTAGAGCTGTTACCGACTGGATCCCACGGGATGTCAAAAGATCACGTGGCCGCCCACCTACAAGATGGTCAGACTTCCTTGTCAAGACCCTGAAGGAACGGTTTGAGGCTCTTCATATTCCTGAATCAACCAGATGCCATTGGGCTACATTGGCACGTGATAGGGTTCAATGGAATTGTTACTGGTGCCCGCTCAAGCAAATCGATGAATAACGGGATTCAAGTGATCAAGTGATCAAGCTCTTTGGATATTATGACAGAGAACTTTCTAATATGGAGCTATCCTATAGAATTTTCTCACTGATGGGAATGTTCCATATTTACAATGTTCAACACAGCAGTCACGAGAGCTTTATAAGCCTCTGAATACTTGAAATTTGACTCCAGTGACTGTGGAACTAAATTTCAAATTTTACTCAATTTGGACTAATTTAAATTTAAATAGCCCTATTTTCTTTTTTTCCAACTTTTTACTCCAACTATTTCCTGGACCTCTTTGTTATTTACACTTAAGCTTAAGTAATTGTTAGATTAAGATGATTTCTAAAATTAGGTCTATGATAAGTTTACAATTAAAGCACAGGTAAAAATAGTTTTGTCTAAATGTTTTAACAGATTGTTTTCATCTGATTTTTATAAAGGTCAGCCAATATAATGTATACTTATATCAGTGAAATCACTTATTTCTGACATTTTAAGTCTTTTGTAAACTATACTATTTGCCAAATGCTTATGATAAAATTCAGGGTGAGATTTTTATGTTAAAAGTTTGGGGTCATAAGTATTCACATATGACTGCAGCAAGAACAGCAGGACAAATTTCTGTCTTTACTAAGGAAGATTATAATAATAGCCTAAGACATTATTATATTATCTTACTATAATATATCACGATATTATATATGATTAATATATTATATTATCTTAATATGTTACATATAATATAATATTAAGATAATGTATTATATTATCTTTAAGATAATCTAAGTGTTGAAGAGCATAGTGTTGATAAAGCAGAATTTCAGTAATTGCATTAGAGCATTTTTAATTATTCAAATATATTTAAAAATCTTAAGAATCTTTAGTTCAGAAAATTGCTTTTATCAACTCCAATAGGCATATTGAAGGATTCCCATTCCTAAACATTTCTTATTCTGTACCACTTGATAGCCACAGAGCAGGGCATGGATAATACAGGTTCTCGCCCTGTGCCACCCTGGAGCCCACTGGCCCGCCAACTTCTCTGGGCCTCAATTGTACAGCAGAGATGACAGATACCGTTCACCGACAGAGTCCAGTGGGGCGTGTGTTGACGCAAGGGAGGTGGTGGGGGCAGGAGGTGGGGGTGATCCTACAGGTGGCTTTCAGGTTCCTGACTGGGATGAGAGGTGACTCAGGTCTGCCCTTGAGCGCCATCTGTCCACCTCCCTGGCTCCTGAGGAAACCTAGATACACCAGTGAGAATGTCAACTCGAGCTGGTTGCCTGGGTTCCAGAGTCACGAGCTGAGGGGCTGAGCTGGCCTCACTTTCTCCATCTCTCAGGAGTGAGGGCTGAGAGCCTTCCTGCGCAGGGGCCTTGGGGATGACATGAGCGAGCATGTGTGGAGTGAAGGTGATTGTGTGACTTACCCAACTAGGTTTGCTCCCTATTCCAACACTCCTATCCCGCACGGCAGAGCCTGGCAAGCTACCCGTGTTGTATTTAATATGCCAGATACCAGTAACAATTATAGACCTCATTCCCATGACCAGATGGAATGGTCTGAGCCTCTTTATGTTCCTGGAGCAAGCAGGTGCCCTTGGGCTCTACTTGTATGAGACAGGACATATGAAGATGTTACTGGTGCCTGCTCGAACAAATCGATGATGAATGGGAAGACAGTGATACAGTGATTTATTATTACTATTATTATTATTATTATTATCATCATCATCATCATCATCATCATTATTTTGCTTTTTTGGGTCATACCGGCGACGCTCAGGGGTTACTCCTGGCTCTGCACTCAGGAATCACTCCTGGTGGTGCTCGGGGACTATATGGAATGTCGGGGATCAAACCCAGGCCGATACAAGCCGGCTGCGTGCAAGGCAAACGCCCTACCCGCTGGGCTATGGCTCCAGCCATATTCCTAAATATTTCAAGCACATCTTTGTGGATGGAATTTGAGGGAGTTTATATTTGCATAAAAATCTTCACATGGAATTATAATGTGCCCATGACTAAACACTGGTGCCCCCTGCACCTGCCTGAAGTGTGCTAACATTGGTGAAAGGAACCTCTTGGTGAAAGAGCAAGTTCCGAATATACAGAGCACTCAGATTGTCTTCCGGCGCACAGAGGTGTTTTTGAGGACTAAGAAATGAAAAATGTGATTGTTTTACAAAATATTAACAAATATTAAATAAATGGCAAATTCCATGATAAAACAGAGGCATTAAACTAAAACAAATCTTGTTGACTTTTAAAAAAAATTTAGTCATTAGAAGTAACAAAGTCATTCATGGTTGGGTTTTAGGTATACAATGTTTCAGTAAATACGGAGACTTCACTAGTGTCCACTTTCCTCCCCCTAACCCCGTTTCCCTCCCACCAGCCTTCTACAGAGCCAACCTCGCTGACTTTAGCACCTGGTTCTTCCCCAAGATTTTACTTTCCTGACTTCTGACAGACGAGTTCAGAAACATTTCCTGTGCAGTTTCCAGTATTAAAAGAAAGGTCTTTTGACCTTTTAATTCCAGATATTTTAATTCCAGATATTTTAATTTCCAGATATTTTAATTCCAGATTTCACAAATAAAGTCTCAACTTTTTAACTCTCTTTTCAGATTTTATATAACTGCTATATAAACCACAAAAATAGATTTTTTTAGAATTTTCTTTTGTGATGATCTTATCCCTCCTTATAAGGGAGAGCAGGTAGCTTCGCAGGTTTTGAACTGTAACCCTGCTCTTGTTACTGACTCTTGTCTGATAGAGCACATAGCCTTTCCTCCCTTCTTCCACATCTGTAAGACAGAAGTCTGGAGATAAGATTAAAAAACATTGTATGGGGCCGGAGCGATAGTCCAGGGGGTAGGGGCGTTTCCTTGCACGCAGCCTACCCAGGTTTGATCCTCGGCATCCTATATGGTCCCCCGAGCACCACCAGAGTGATTCCTGAGTGCAGAGCCAGGAGTAACCCCTGAGCATGGCGGGTGTGACCCCCCAAAAAAAAAACAAATAGTATCATTGTTGTTGTTATTTTCAACTAGAAATGGTCCCATCACACATTGAACATTTATTACTGGAAAATGACTTGGCATCAGGAACAGTCGTTTATTTGTGCAAGAAAATACACCATTTATCTTGTAGAGTTTTCGCATCTATTCACCCTAGCTCTAGGATATTTATGTAGAGCCAGAGTATCTTGATTTTCCTGGAGTTAGTGTTAGATTTTCCTGGAGTTAGTGTCTCAGTGGTTGATTGGAGGGCTTTGAAAAGATTCACACCCAGTGTTTTAATGACTGCCGCAATAATGGTGTGTTTCTCCCAGCAGGAAGCACAGGAGATCTAGTTACTGTCTTTCAGTGAGATTAATGATTATTGACAATCTGCACCTGGATCCAAATTCATGACAGATTGCAAACTGTAATATTATGACATTATTGGTATTTTATACATATTATCTAAATTATTTCTATAAAGAGACAGTTCTCTCATCTACTGTTTGATTTCCCTGTGGTAATCTCGTTATTTACACATTTTAACTCTGTACGAGAACTGATATATTAATGGAACACTTAAACGTGGCACATTAGCTCTTCAAAGGATTTTCAATTTAATCTAATTCAGCAAATTGTTTTAGGGATGAAGGAACAGTATCAAAGAGGGTTTCAATTAGTTTTCTAATTTCTAGAAGCTCACTGAGTTATTAAAGTCCCACAAGAAATAGGATACTTTGAGGTGAGTTTATTTACAAAGAGACTAATGACAAACACATAGTTATTGAGAAGTTTCAAAAAATTGTGCAAGAGCTTGATGTTAGAAACTTCAGTGCTGTCATCATTTCCAAATGCCCAAGAGTAGGGTAAGGGCCAGCTGTCCCCGTGTGTTCCATAGAACCTGCCACCTTAAGGGCAACTTCCTGTTGAGGAACACAGCCGGCCACCCAAAATGACTCAGAGTCCCACTATCTTTCTCTCAGATCCCCTGCCTGGACTCTGCATTAGCCCAACCCAGTTGGCAAACAAATGCTTGGAAGCCCATTGATTTAATTCATGCAGATTTGTCTCCGCGCCTCAAACTATGGAAATAGAAATGCAGAGCAGATCTGCAGGGAAAGTCTGGGGCAGATGGTAAAGTCAGGATTTAAATTCATTTTCTTGTTTCTGCTACGCCGTTCTACCATGCCTTCAAATGTTTGCTTGCATCAACAGGTCCTATATGAATACATAATTTTTAATTAAAAATTTAATTGAATTCCGGTGAGATACACAGTTGCATAATTGTTCATGATAGGGTTTCAGTCATACAATGTTCCACGACCATCCCTTCACCAGTGTACATTTCCCACCACCAATGTTCCTAGTTTCCCTCCTGCACCTACCCACCCACCCAGCTTTCCTCTATGGCAGGCACTTCTCTCTCTCTCTCTCTCTCTCTCTCTCTCTCTCTCTCTCTCTCTCCTCTCTCTCTCTCCTCTCTCCTCTCTCTCCTCTCTTCTCTTCCTCTCCTCTCTCTCCTCTTCTCTCTCTCTCTCTTCCTCTCCTCTATCTCTCTCTCTCTCTCTCTCTCTCTCTCTCTTTCCCTCTCTCCCTCCCTCCTTTAAGGCACCAAGGTTTGTAATACTTTTACTGAAAGGGTATCATGCATTTCTCTTTCCCTCCTTTTAGTACCCAGTTCTTGTCCAGAGTGATCATTTGTGTGATTGTCATAGTGGTCCCTTCTTTGTCCTAACTACACTCTCCTCAGCCCCGGAAACTTGTGGCCAACAGGTTTGGGGGGGAGAGGGGTTGAACCAGTCCTGGCCTTCATTTCTGTTGTCCTTAGGTATTACTCTCGAAGAGCACATACTTCTTGACCCAGAATGTCATTTGATTCATCTGGAGAATTTTTTTTGGGTGCCAGATTTTATATTAATCCAAATCCAGGGTTTGAGAACTTTTAATCTGGGTTACTCAGATGTTCAGAGACAGGACTACGGAACTACTATACATCTAAGAATGTTGGTAGTCTAGTTCAGTGTTTAAAAGAAAAAGTCACTTTAGCCTAATTCAGCTCCCACTGGAGGTTCACTCTTTACCCCTCTCTTATCTTTCAGATTCTGACCACCTACTTTCCTCACTCTGTGATTAGTCCTTTAAAATTTTTCGTGCAAGTGTATTTTAAATTTTATTCCGCATTCTTAGTCATCTTCAATGAAGGAGTTAATCGGAATTACCTCACCTTTTAGAGTCAGAAGCAGAAATAGCTCCGTTTTATTTTTCTTACTCTTAAGAGGAAAATTATTTGTCAGTGTAGATGCCCTCAAGGGTCATCTCTAGCTGGAAATGGGATTGTATCTGAATAAAAACATAATTCTGAGAAATAAACTTCAGTTTTGCTTCCAAGATGTTTAAAGTATAAAGATGTAGCGTGCAGAACCATTGTGTGTGAGGGTGTTTGAACCCACACTGCTTTGCCCAGAACACTGCTGAATGTGACCCTGGTAGTTCCTATGAAAATATAAAGAGGTAATAGAATATATAAAATATAGCATTTGTATTTATTGTTTAACCATTAGCAAAATCTTCTCTAGAGGCAGCCAGTTGTGGTAGGATCTAAGCAGCAGGTTGCCTATTTCCTTGGTTTTCATTTTTGCTTTTTTTAAAAAGAAATTTTTTTGAGCTATGCCTATGGTGCTCAGGGCTCAGTCCTGGCTCTGTGTTTCCTATTCATGGTAGGGAGGCCCTGTGAGGTGGTGGTGATTGAACCAGGGTAGACCATGTACATCCAACTTGCTGGACTATTTCTCTAGTTTTTCTTGGTTTTCTTTTACCCCCAATGCAGAGTACTAAGACCAGAAAGTAATATATCTGATTTATGTTACTTTAGATTTCTCAGAAATTCTTTCATTGGATTAATATATTGTACTTGGATTTTAAAAAAAACATTACACAATTGCAGATCTTATATAAATTGTTCAAATCCATATTTTTTGACAAGTACTTTATTTTTTAAAATTTTTATTTTTACAATTACAAAGATATACAATTAAAAGCTCATATTTGGGTTTTGGTCATACAGTGTTCCAGCACCCATCCCGCCACCAGTGCCCATCTCCCACCACCAATGTCCCCGATTCCCTCCCCCTCCCCAGCCCTGCTCCATGGCAGGTTCTTTATTTCTTTCCATTTCTCTCTCTTTCTCTTTTCCTTCCCCTCCAGACTATGGATTACAGAACATACATTAAAGGGTTGTCATGTGTATCTTTTTGCCTCTATTTAATGCTCAGTTCTAGGTTGGCATTAGTACCCTCGACAATTGTTAGCACCCTGTTCCATTTTCTGTCTTACCTAGCCTCTGACTCCCACACGTTTGTAATAATTTCCACCTTTGACAAGACCTCCTGATATATGTTTCACTTGACCTTGGATATTGGTATCTTAATATGTACATATATATTTATGTTATGCAGATAAATGCAGTCATTCTTTATCTGTCTCTCTCCTTCTGGCTAATTTCGCTCAACATAATCTTCTCCATGTCCATCCATTTATAGGCAAATTTTATAACTTCATTTTTCCTAACAGCTGCATACTATTCCATTGTGTAGATGTACCAAAGCTTCTTTATCCAGTCATCTATTTTCGGGCACTCTGGTTGCTTCCAGATTCTGGCTATTGTGAATAATGCTGCTATGAACATAAAAGTAGGGATGGTGTTTCCGCTGCGTATTTTTGGTTTCCCAGAGTAGATTCCCAGGAGTGGTATGGCTGGGTCAAATGGGAGTTCAATTTCTAGTCTTTGGAGGAATGTCCATATTGTTTTCCAGAAAGGCTGTACCAGCCGGCATTCCCACCAACAATGGATGAGTGTCCCCTTTTCCCCACATCCACGCCAGCACTTGTTGTTCTTGCTCTTTTGAATATGTGCCAGTCTCTGTGGTGTAAAGTGGTATCTCATTGTTGTTTTGATTTGCATCTCTCTGATGATTAGTGATGATGAGCATTTTTTCATGTTTTTTGGCCATTCGAATTTCTTCCTTGCTGAAGTTACTGTTCATTTCTTCTCCCCATTTTTTGATGGGGTTGTTTGTTTTCTTCTTGTAAAGTTCTACCAGTGCCTGATATATCCTGGATATTAACCCCTTATCAGATGGGTATTGGGTGAATATTCTTTCCCATTCTGTGGACTGCTTTTGTATCTTAGTCACTGTTTCTTTTGAGGTGCAGAAGCTTTTTAGTCTCATGTAGTCCCATATGTTTATCTTTTCTTCTGGTTGCTTTGTTAGTGATGTTTCACCTTTGAAGATGCCTTTAGCTTCAATGTCGTGGAGGGTTTTTCCTATATTTTCTTCAATGTACTTTATGGATTCAAGTCTGATATTGAGATCTTTAATTCATTTTGATCTGATTTTTTGTGCATGGTGTTAGACACAGGTCCAAATTCATTTTTTTACATGTCGCTGCCCAGTTTTCCCAACACCACTTGTTGAAGAGGCTTTCCTTACTCCATTTTAGACTTGTTGCACCTTTATCAAAGATTACATGATCATGTGTTTGAGGTTGGGTGTCAGGATACTCAGTTCTATTCCATAGGTCCACAGGTCTGTTTTTATCCCAATACCATGCTGTTTTAATTACTACTGCCTTGTAGTACAGTTTGAAGTTGGGAAAGGTGATGCCTCCCATCTTCTTTTTCCCGAGGATTGCTTTAGCTATTCAAATCCATATTTAATTGCAGTGCCTGTCCAATGCTCTGTCAAAGTCTATTTAGTATAGTCTTTATAGGATTCAGAAGCAAAGAAAACACTGGACTTCTCATATCAGTCTGTGTATGCACTGTTTCCTTTTTATTTTGCCAGACTAAACATACTGTTAAATTTAATGATCCATTAAATTACTAATTTATCCCAGGTATTTGATGATTTTTTAATAGCTTCCTGATTAATAGCTGATAGTTTAAAATTATATTTACTTTGGGCTGGGGATATAGCTTAAGCGGTAGAGCAAATGCTTTGTATGCGTGAGGCCTTGGGCTAGATCTCTGATACTACAAGTCCCCAGCACAGCCAAGGATGTTAACCACTTGGACTGCTGGGTGTAAAGTCCGTGTCCCACCAGTCCAAGGTCACAGTAAATTGTACACACACACACACACACACACACACACTTCACACACTTTCTTATTTTGTATATGGCTTTAAACGCCTTTTTTGATATTAAAAATATATTATAATCTTACTTATCAGAGAAAGAACAATTTGTCACGCAAAACAAAAGTTAGGGAGCTAGCCTGTCCTTGCCTCCTTTAAGCTTCAAATTCACCCTTTGGTTTTTTCAGGAACATATCCAAGAGCCTAAGTAGTAGGCAATGATTTTTCTACGGTCTCCGGCTACTATATACAATTAATTTGGGGACTTAAAGAAGTGCAAAGATGTTCCCTCTGGACAGACACGTTGAAGGAATACACATCCGTTGAGAGAGAGCACAGGATGGAGTCCTTTATTCTCCCAGAAAGATACTCTGAGTCAGGTCTGGCGAGTTGAGGTCAGGACAAGCTGCAGCTCTCTTGCAGCCGGAAGGAGGGAAGCAATCTGGTGTTGAATAGGTCCCGGCTGGAATTATAAATACTACACCTGAATTCTCACAAAATCTGCTATTATATAATTGAAATTCCTCTGGGTTCAGTCTAACCCATGTCTGCCTAAGTGGAATTAGAGAAACTATCACCCTTTAGGGAGTGAGAACTTGGGACCACTGAGGTGCTGGTACTGTCCGGAGTGTGGGTGCTGTTCACGTACATCTCTTTACCCAAGTAAACTAAGGCAAGCAGTAAAATCAATAAAATATGTGCGTGAAAATGACTCTGAAAAGATCTGAATGCAGATCAAATGTAAAACGGTCCAATAAGTTGTGGTTATTTTAGAAAATGAACCAGAATCCTAAACCTTATTTGTATAATAAACTATGGCTGGGGAAGAGAGAACTTTTCTTATTCCAGACACGATCCTAATGAACTTCTACTGTTTAGTGCTCTTGGTCAGGAGGTCCAACTGACTGACTTCCATTCAGGGAGTTTAGATGGTAAACCAGTTCATCTTTTGTTTCAGAATGATCACTCACTGACTTTCCTCATAATATCAAGTCCCAAAGCAGAGGTGGCCCACATAGATTCCAGTTTGCACACTGAGCATAATTTTCGGGCTATGGATTAATTTCTATCGTCTCATACTTCTCCCTCAGAGTTTACAAATCTTTTGAGTTAGAATAACCTGGATGAATTCAGAACACAAGTAGCGACTAGTGATTCCTTTCATGTCTATTTCCTTAAAGGAAATATAAAGGAAATGTTTACTTCCGTCCTTGAACATTAGTAAAACGCAACAACCTTGTCCTTCCCCTTTCTCCAAACCGGGATACAATTTGCGTTATTTATCCTCCCTCTTTTACTTATCTATAATCTAAAGGGAACTCTTCAGTTCCCATTCCTTGAGCAGGAACATTCAAAATGCGTTACTTTATTCCATTGAACTTTATCACTCACTAACAGTCTCCTAACAGCCGCTCCCTCTGGAGTTCTCTGACAACTTACACATTTGTTATTGCTCCCTTTTTAAAGAGTTTCTATTAGTTTGTAAACAATCCAGCTTTCCTCTCCCCGAAGCGCGATATGAGAGAGTAAGTCTCTCAGTTTCCCTCTTGGGATGGGTGATAACTTGCTGAGCGGAGAGTGAAGCAGTAGCATCTGTCTATCTCAACCTTGGGGTGCATGTGCGTGTGTTGGGGTGCTGGCGGGAAGCCAAGGGTAAGACCCCGCTCGGAGGAAAACAGCTAATGCCAGGTGGAGAGCATCAAATTTAAGTTATCACAGGCTGCTGGAAATGGAAAAGTGAAAACTACCGGGAGTTCGACCTGCTCAGTTTGGCCTGTTACTTCCGGGCCTCCTTCGCGGGCGCTGAGCGTCCCCGTAGGTGAAGCCGCGGGCGCTGGCCAGTTCTCCCGGCCCCGCGCCCCGCGCCCCGCGCGCCCCGCGCCCCCGCGGGCCCCGCAGCGCCGCACGCGGTACCGACGCGCGCACACGGGCGAGCCCGCCAGCTGCCGGCAGGGGCGCCGTAGCCGTGGAGATCGCGGCCGAAGCCTCGGGGACTAGCCCCAAAGACGCGAGGAAAACGTTTGGGAGTTTGTTTTCCCCCGTTTGCGCCATCCTGTGGTCGCGGACGTTGCGGACGTTTGCCCACTCCCGGTCTCGGGTGGACGCGCCGCGGGGGTGACGGCGGAGGCCCTAGGGCCCCAGGCCGCGCGGTCCGCGAGCCGCGCGCGGCGCGATCGATCTCGTCCCGGCTGGAGCTTCCCAGCAGCGCCCTCCCCGGAGGCGGGCTCTGACTCGCGGAGCCGCCACGAGTGGGCGGCCAGAAGCCGGTGGCCGCCGGGGCGAGCGGCCGTGCGGGAGAGGCGAGACGGAGGCAGCCCCCGGCGCTCGTGAGCTTTCTCGACGCGAGGCCTGGGGAGGAAGCCGGCGAGGAGGAAACGGAGCGGGGCGAGCTGCGAACTGCCTCGGAGGAAGGAGGCGGGTCCTGGGGGTGGCTGCGCCGCGCCACCCGGACGCAGCCGCGGGAACCTGCCCGCCCGGGAAGGTGCCGGCCCGGTCGCTCCCCGCCTCGAGGGCGCCTTCCCGGGCCGCTGGCGCGGGCACCGCGCGGCCGAAGCAGCGGGGCAGCGCTCGGGGGCACCGAGCGCACCTCAGCCCGCGCGCGGCGCAGGTCGAGCCCGGAGACTTGCCGGCCCGCCCCGGGCAGCGCGGTCCCTTTCCCGCTCGCCGCCGCGGCGTCCCCGCCTCCGGGTCTCGCCACCGTGCAGCGAGCGAGCGGCGCGGCCACGGAGGCGCCGAGGAGGGCTGAGCCGCCGCCGGGCAGCGGGGTGCCTTCGGGGAGCGGGCGCCCGAGCGGCGGCGGCGGCGGGGCGCGGAAGGCGCGACGCGCGATGGCAGCGGCTTAGCCCGGCGCGCGCGGAGCAGCCCCGAGCTGTGGCTGGCCAGACGGGGCGGCGGGGCCGGGGACGCCGCGCCGGGCCGGCCCCGGAGAGATGAGCGCCGAGGCGGGCGAGGGCATCACTTTCTCCGTGCCCCCTTTCACCCCGTCGGGCCTCGGCGCCTTCGCCGAAGCTGGCGGCTGCCGACGGACCGGAGGGGCGGCGGGGGCGAGGGCGAGGAGAAGAACCACCCGCTGCCCCGCCGCCCGCGGGCAGCTTCTGGAACGTGGAAAGCGCCGCCGCTCCGGCGCCCGTGCCCCGCGTGTCCCGCTGCCTCGGCCGCCAGCAGCGCCACCCGGTGCCGGGGCTCCTCCAGCGGCGGTGGCCGACGGACCACCGTAGCGTATGTGATCAACGAGGCGAGCCAGGGGCCGTTGGTGGCGGCCGAGAGCGAGGCCCTGCAGAGCCTGCGCGAGGCGTGCGAGGCGGTGGGCGCCACCCTGGAGACCCCTGCATTTCGGCAAGCTGGACTTCGGAGAGACCACGGTGCTGGACCGCTTTTACAACGCAGGTGAGTGGGTGGCTGCGCCGTCCTGGGCGCGCGGGGGCCGTTTGCCCCGGCTGCCGCCCTGGAGGTGGGAGGTGTTGGGGGCAGGGGGCACAGCTGCTTCTGGCCCCACCGTCGGGCCGTGCGCGGTGCTGCGGGGGCTGCCGCCTCGCCCTCACCGCGCGCCCACAGGGTGCACGAGCGAGCCCGGCCGGACGCCCACCCGCGCCTGGGCAGCCGCTCGGTCTTCGGGGAGAACCCGTGGATTTTTTTCCCAATGATTTCTATTTCCTAGCGCTGCATTCTTGCCTTGTCAGCCCTCCTGTCAGGGTCTTAGGGGCTCCTCTGCTAGCTTTGGCCCCAGTTTTCCCGCGCCCCCTCCTGTGGCTCGGTGTTGGTGGTCTGAGGCTCTGCCTTTCGCTGTAGTTTTGGGAGTGCAGGAACGATGGGCTCGTGCCCCGCAGCCGGCTGCAAGTAGAGTGTGTAGACGTGAAATTTGCATGCCACGTCATGAGCTTCCGAACTCATTTCATTGCAACAAGTCGAGTGGCTAGAATTTCCTATCTCTGACCCATTCAAACTTTAAATTAATTGCTTCCGGAAAGTAACGACGCGGTAGCTTTCACCGTGGTGGGGTGTTTTTGTTTGGATTTTGGGTGAAAGAAAGGTCGGTTTTGTTCTTTTTTTTTTTTATTGTCCCATATGCCACGGTGGACTGGAAAGTGGAGAGTTAAGGGTTGTTTAAAAACCACCAATACGCTATCTGAAGATTATATTGGCATCAAACGAATAGTATAACCCATAAAAAAGATGTTTTTAAAGTTGATCAGATTTCAGGAATTGTTATGTTGCTCCAGTGACTGAAGCTGGAATTTGCTGCCCTGAGGAACTATTAGGAATAATAACGTTATTGAAAGTAACTTTTTGCACCTTGTACTGTATTGAGAATATCTGCATACCTGTTTTTATAAATGCAGAGTGAAACACTTAATCTCGTAATGGTTTCAAGCCATAAGGTTGTGCATTTGTGATCAGAAGCAGGTTTCCATTCCAATGGAGCTGAAACCTGCTTGCTTTCAGTTCTTACTCCTTTCAGCCTCCTCAACATCTGAAGGAGGCTTATGCAGTTTTGGAATTCAGCCAGAGCTGAATATTTTAAGAACAAGAAGGACTCATATTAAGGAAGTCAGACTAAATAAACCAGGACTTTCTGGTTCTGGTATATTTTTTCTTTACAGGCTTGGTCTTTATACATGAACACGGTTTAATGTATTATAGCTTGGTTCTTTGGATGGCTTGTATGAAAATGATGAAGAGAACGTTCCTAAAAATTATAGCTCTCTTCTGTTTGTTTTTGGGGAGGCAGGAACATCCACTTCTATCTGGGCTCATCACACCTGGTCCCTTGAGGGACTGTATGGGATGCCAGGTATCGAACCCTGGTCAGCCACCTGTGAGCAACTGCCCTGCTCTGCACGGAATTTTGAAGAATCTACGTGAGCAAAGCTCCCAACCAAATACTATGTCTGTTTTCAAGCATAGGGCTCTGTAAATAAATAAGTAAATAAATAAATACATAGATAAATAGAGAAATAAATAAATAAGCTCTGAGCGACTTTGGAAAGAATTTTTAAAATATTTTTATATGACCTTAAGATATACAGTTACAAAGATGTTCATGTCTGGATTTCGGTCATACAGTGTTCTAGCACCCATCCCTCCACCAGTGCCCATTTCCCACCACCAGTGACTCCATGGAAAGAAATTTTTTACTGACTTTGGGAAAGAGAGAAAAGGCATCTGACATATGAACGGTGTCTCATTTAATCTAAATTAAGTGTCTGAAGGAAATACTCATTAACTTTCTTTGGTGAAAAGATGGGCGACAGATAATGGCTTTGGGGACTCACCTCAGGTCTGATTAATGGCGGGTTTACCTTCTGTTGGCTCCCCTAAAAGGTCCTTTGGCCCTTCTGCCTCCTTTTCGCTGGGCTAATTTCCCTAGCGCCATCTTGGGATCACGTGACTGAGCCGACGACCGTTTGAGCTGTTAGCGCCGAGTGAAATAATGAGGAAGAACGGCCCTAGCCTGGCATCTTTCCCTGGGCAACACTCCCTTCTGTTCCCGCCGAGCAGGCCTCTGGTTCACCCCTCAGGCTGGCGGACAAGAAGTCGGAGACTGCCCATTCAGCCTAAAAGCGATGGACTGGAGATGGTCCCCATTTTTGTCCAAACTCTTTCTAAACGGAGGGCTGTTGAAGTAGAATATAAAAACGTCCCCTCTCATTTCTAAGGCAGCTTGTTCCATGCTCCCACATCCAGGATCTTTAATAACTGTTGAATTCTGTCAGCTGTAAAGAATACCTAAATTCATGATGTTACAGAATTTCAATAAAACTTTAATAGGTACTAAAATTCAAATTTTATACAGCTCATAAATCTGTAATTAGATTTTTTTGTCACTTAAAAAAGGTAAAGTTAATTCTTGGTTTGCAAGATGCACAAAACGAGTATAGAGAAAACAGGCACAAAAACCAGGCCAGGTAGGATTGATTGGGCTTCCTGACCTGCCCATCTTTGCTGCGTATCCACCAGCCCCTCTCCCATTTATGATCTGGAGGAAAGGACATCGTCCTTCCAGTTAGACCTTAGTTTTCATGCAGGATCTGCTCTCAAGCATATGACTGTGAACAGGGTCTTTTATTTCCTCTAAAGGCTCCTAAAATTGACCAGGGCAATGGCATTGAATTAGATACCTAGGGTGCCTCCATTAAATCCTCCGGCTTTTCAGAGTCTAGACAGCATTGTGCAATGAAAGGAGTTAAGATAGGAATTAAATTGTCATATTCTGGGGCTTGAGCTGGGTTCTTCTCAAGTTTGGAATTCCTTATAGCTTCCAAAGGGAATGGAATGTTGGAATAATTAATTTCAGAATCCCTCTAGCTCCAAATTATGCACTTTAAAATGATATCAATGTCTAAAGAATCATCTCAGTCCATGAAGATGAATGAACTGCTGTGTGATTGTGGAGTGTAGAATCGGTGGGATGGGCAGAAGCAAAGAATGTAGTGGAGTCCTTTCTGAGGGTCTTTCCCAGGGACCCCTGGAAACTCTGGGAGGATCAGAGCAGAGCAGAACCAGACCGCAGCGGTAGATTCAGAGCAGACTCTTGAACTGAGGTGGAAGAGTATAAGCAAGGATGGCGGAACACGGGCCCTAACTTCTCAAAGGGAATGTTCGTGTTGGAATGACTCAAAATGGCAGGAATAAGAAGCTCAGCGGCCGGAGTGATAGTACAGCAGTAGGGCGTTTGCCTTGTACGCAGCCGACCTGGGTTAGGTCCCTGGCATCTGTATGGTCCCGAGCACCGCCAGGAGTTAATTCTTGAGTGCAGAGCCAGGAGTAACCCCTGAAAATCGCTAGGTGTGACCCAAAAAAAGCAAAATAAAAAAAAAGCAAAAAAGAGAAAAAAAAGTAAAAACAAGATTTCAGTTACATTTTTATAGCCTTCCTTTATCTGTGCGGACTGGTATCTTTATAAAGAAAAGAAATGAAAGGTGGTTTTCATTGAATTTTTTTCCCTTATGGTTATTTTACTATAATACAGGTTTTTTTTTACTATACTTGCTATTCTCTCATTTGTTTCCACTGAGAGATGAAGCTAAGTTCTATCAAAAACTTTCATAAAAATTCATCATATGTGTGTACACTAAAGATGTAAAAGATGCTAAAGTCCCCTTGCCGTCTGCATTGTTGACAGTAAACTTCTATAGAAGTCGAGAGATGGGACCAGAAAGAAATCTCGAGAAAGAGCTGTGCAAGTCTTATGCGTTCCCAGGTTCATTCCCTGGCTCTGGTGGAGTTCTGATGCCACTCCGTCTGGCCCTGGTGGCCCCGAGCACTGCCACGTAGTGCCACAACACTGGACCCAAGTATTGAACCACTCTAGTCTGGTTGGTTAAGTACCACCAGGAGTGGCCTCCAGACCCATGAGTATGCTTTGGTGGTCTTCCCTGCTGAAGGAAGTGCTAGAAATTATTGGTAGCAGTGTTGGTCCATTCAGGAATACAGACACCTGTGAGTATGGTCAAAAAGTGTGTCATTCCCCCATAATAAGTTTTGTGAAGAAATGAAAGAATTATTAGAATTAACTAGACTTATATCCCCATTTGGTATTGAGAAAAATGGACCCAAAAGTAGTTCTATTTATTTGTTCATTCATGTTAAACTTACTGCTTAGAACCAGGTTGGTGCACATTCTCTTTCATAGGTAATTGCTAGATTCTGAAACAGGACTGCAAGAAGTATCAGAAAGTGCTGTCTGAAATGCACGATCAAGAGGTAGAGCATGTGCCCAGTGCATGTGAGAGCCTGAGCTCACGCCCCAGTACTGTTCTGCTGGGGTAAGCATTGCTGCAAGTGGGCCTGGACGTCTACCGTCCCCCAACACTTTTGGAAGTGACCCCTCATAGGAAAATGAGAAATAGCAGAGTCCGTGAAGTGTGAAACATGCTTTCTGCTTCAAATGTATAGGAAGATGATGTTCTTGAAACCCTGCACTTTTGAAAGGTTCACTCTTGTGTTAGGATCTCTGATGATGGTTTTCCTCTAGCTTTGGCAATTTCGTATTCAAATGGAGGACCATCACTTTGGATTGGTGGGGTGATAGGAGGGACTGTGAGCTGGGATCAGAGGAAGGATTGGGAGGGTTCAGGGAGAGGATGAAGACAGAAGAGGAGCAAAGTCGCTTGTTTTGGGAAGGAGGGAACTCCCAGGGCAGAGGCTTTGTAAAACTTAACTCTTTCTGCCTGCTTCACCATCTAACTTATTAATGACCCTAGTACTTCCTGTTGACGCAACGCCTTGGGACACTGCCCAACTCAAGGCCACACCATTCCCTCTTAATGGACAGTGGATGAGACCGTCTGGCAGCTTCCTCTTTCCTTCACATCCGGCCAGGTTTTTCTCCGTGCCAGGCCCACTGCAGATTGCAATTTCTTACTCAGCCTTTCATCCTGTAGCAGCAGTGGGTAACAGGAAGGAAGCATGCTGGCTGAAATGCTCACAATTTAGCTTCTAGTGTATTCCTGCTTGACTTCGGCTCATTATGGGAGTTACCTCCTAGGCTCTGTCCTGCAGAGGCATCTGAACTTTCTAGACTTTGGCACTGTCTGGTCCCGGTACAGCTCCTTTTGTCTTCCAATCTTATTTGATCCAAACTAAAATATAATTGTCTCCTGTGTATCTGAGATTGAATCACTCTTAAAAGACTTCTTGCCTGATTCTGCATTTTCTTTTGTTTCCTTGTGAGGATATTGTTTCTTTCATTTCACATGAATTGTCTCATACTTTGAGGGAGAAGGTGGAGTATATATTTTCCTAAATATTGCTTCCCATATTGGAAAACATTGACATATTTTCCAACACACTTTTCCAAGTAAGAGTATTCTGAATAGAAAACTCAATGATATGCTATCTAAGGCCACACTGTTTTAAAGAATGGCATTAAATTAGGAAAGGCATATTATTTGAATAAAGAATATTTGAAGACAGTAAATGTGTAGAAAAACTCATTACTTACTACCTACTTTGCTCTGAACATAAAGAGTACCATAAGTGTCCACTGAGTAATGTTAGAACGTCTGATCCAAAACTCCTAGTAGAGCCAGGGAGGATAGATAGCCCAAAGGGCTGGAGTAACTGCTTTGCCTGTGGGAACCTGGGGTTCGCTCCTTGTTTCCACATGGTTCCCTGTATGTAGTTTGCTATGACCCCCCAAACCAAACCAAACCAAACCAAACCAAACCAAACCAAACCAAGCGTTGTGTTTTACCCCATTTCCGCAACCATTTCTTTACCTAAAAAACAAGTTCTAGTGAAATGACCAAAAAGCATGAACAAACTCCTAAGAAGAAACTTTGGTTAGGAAAGGATTAAAACACCCATTGGTACCCAAACATTTTTTTCTTGGATTAGGAATATTTGCTGTGATATAAAGGGTCTTACTGCCATCTACCCGCATGAACCTCTATGAGCCCAGAGCACTTTGCTCCTCTTGTTTTGCTCTGACAATTGGTCTGTCTGGGTAAAGTTATAATTAAAAACAAAGAGCTTTATTAGAGAATTGGAAAAAAAATGACAAATCCAAAGAACAAACAAAACTTGCTTTTTAGAACACGTTTTCTTATCCCAGACAGTCAACTGCAGCTTATTGTCCCAACCGACTTTGCTTTCCAGTCTCCGAGTGTCTTTTCTCCACTTCGGGGCCTTTGTTCAGCTTCAGAAGTTCACTAATTGGTAGTTACTGCTGGCTGCACTTTGTGTGAGTCTAATAACAGAGCCCAGCAAGGCCTGTCTCACCAGTGGCTTTAGCTGCCAGTCTCTGCGAGTGCTCTGCCACAGGCTCCTGATGGGGCCACTGGAACTGTTTCTTGCTTCCTGTTTCAGAGGCTGGTTAGAGACCTACTCAGTTCCTGTTGCTGAGTTGCAGCATAAAATGGGTTCACAAATTTTTATGGTGGTTTGGGAAATTGGCAAGCATAAGGCGATGACCCAGAGAATATGGTAGTTACCACAGGTACCGACAGGTTGTGATTTCCAGTTGTTACTGCTTATTCCCCCTTAAACGTCACCTGTCTTTGGGGTAGATGAACCCTTAGAATGTGGCAGATGTGGTAGGGGTAGTTAGTAGTACAAGACTTGTTTGTTAGGAAGAAATTGGTTACCTTGGAGGAAAGTAACCTGGAAACATGCCTGCCCCAAATCTGAACCTAGATAACAGAGGAAGCTAAATTTAAAAATGATGCCTATATTCCCAGAGGCTGGAATTAGCTTTTCCAGTTTTTTAGGAATATACAAGAAAAAGGGAAAATTGAAGTAAAATTATTTTAAAATCTATTGGTGATCCTAATGCATTGATTTCCTTCATTGCTTTCGCACAGTGTCTTTTATCTGGCTAGAGAGACACTGAAATGAGCACAAATATGGGAGAAGAAAAGGGATATGAGATAAAGCTGATTTTTAGGATGGTCCAGATAGTCTCAAACTTAGGAAATGAGAGCTTTACTTTATGTTTATATCCTAGTTTTTCTCCCCAAGGGAAACACAAAACTAAAAGTATGAATTATCCAGGGTACACTGTAGTAACTTTTCTTAGGGGAGATAACAGGGAGAAGAGAGCATTTAGATGTTAAAAATATCTCTATATTATAACCAAGAATATCTATGTAACTTAAATGTCCTAGAAAGTATTCAAGGTTAACAGTGAATATCCCATAACAGATAAACTCTCTTCTGTTATAGCACGCATATATTTGACAATGAAGAAAGCAATTACCTTTGGTATATGATTCATAGAGGAAGTTTGATTCCTCTAAATAGCACTCATTGAAAATGATTGTGAGTAGTTATTCCAGTATTTACCAATACTTTTATTATGTACTGAGAATTACAGATGAGAGATTATCCTAATGCATGGCAGGTATTTGTCCATATAGATTGAGATATTTGCTGGTACTCTTAAAAATTCTGGTTTTTCCTTTTTTTTTTTTTTTGCTTTTTGGGTCACACCTGGCGATGCTCAGGGGTTTCTCCTGTCTCTGCACTCAGGAATTACTCCTGGCGGTGCTCCAGGGACCATATGGGATGCCGGGGATTGAACCCTGGCCGGCATGGGCCGGCGCGTGCAAGGCAAATGCCCTACCCGCTGGGCTATCGCTCCGGCCCCATTTTTCCTATTTTTAATTTAATAAATCTATCAAAGAGACTAAGTAGACTGTTACATTATCAAATATCTCTTACTGTCTCTTTCAGGAGTTCTAATATTTTACTGTGACAAATGCCAGTTTAGAACTGAGTACCCAGAATAATCAGGTATGTGATCCTGCTTTTCAGGCACTCTAGTTTTTAACTCTAGTTAGGAATTTTCCAATTTGTAATATGGTCATACTGGGATGAGCTGGTTTCATGAAGTCAGCCCAGAGTGCCAATATAAATACATGTTATATGCAATGTCGTTCTCTTATCATTATCCTAATAACACCTTAGAACAAATCGATGTAGCCATGTAATTCTGTGAATGCTGGAACTGCTCAGTGCTTACTTCTGGCTGTATGCTCGAGAATTACCCCTGGAGGTGCCCAACAGGAATCAAGTCTGGGTCAGGTGCGTGCAAGGTTAGCACTTTACTTGCTAGACTAACTCTCTAGCCTAATTGTTTTTGACACTGGAAGGAACCCTTGAAGTGGGATTTGACTTGATCAGACACATCCATGGTAGAAAAGGAATAAAACTCAGCTCTCTACCTTCTAAATAATCCAGGTGTTTTCCCCAATAAATCACTTTCCACTTGTCTTCTGTGGGTTCAATTTTAACATTTAGTCCATAACAATAGCTTGATTTTTGAGGAAGAGTTATAGCAGTAACACTTTCTAGGCCTCTCAAGCTGCCAAAGTTTGTACTTCTTGTTAGTAGCTTTGTAAAATAACCTATCATGAAGCTGACTTTGACATTTCTCTCTAATACCATATGCAATAGTATTAATACTACAGCACGGACTGAGTCCTTGCTGCCAGTTTCTTGGCATGGAACTTTGGCATGGAAGGATCATAAATTGTTCTTTCTCCATTCAGGACCTGAACTCTTTTGGATGGCAGTCAGATGCCAAATGATAGAACAGAACAAGCCTTTCCCTAGCATGAGCCAGAGAGCTGGGCTGACAGCACAATTCATTTGACAGTTTCTTTCTTTGGTTCTCCAGTACAGCCTTCTGAATCTCATTTGGGTTTCCTTAGTACTATAGCCATGTATGTGTGTGTGTTTGTGTGCACGCACACATATCTATGAATGTATGTGTATTTATATACATATATATTGTTTTGGGCAGCACCTGGTGGTGCTCAGGGCTTAAGTCCTGGCTCTGTGCTCAGGGATCACTTCCAATTGCTCAGGGGGCCATACGTGGCACTGGGGATCAAATGGGTTCACTGCGTGCAAAGCAAGTGCTTAACTCTCGTACTATTTCTCCATACCCCCAGCAATGCAGTTCCTTAAGCATTTTCTGATTGCCTGTGCACTGACTCTTACTGCGATAGATGTTGGAAAGAATGGCAAAAGAGAAGAAAGCATAAATATGCAGAGAAGAGGCTTAAACGTTAATCTGTTTCCATGGGGAAGACTGATGCTAAGGATGAAATTAGGAGGAACGACCTGTACTCCTTACTGTTCTTCCCTGCCCACCGAATTCCTTCAAAAATGTATAAGTCATGAAGTATGTCAAATAAAACAAAGGTGCCCATGCACTCACTACCTACTTAATAGCAGTTAAACATTTTGGTTTAGTTTTGCTTCTCTCTCTTTTTGCAGATAAGTAAGTCAAAATCCCCTTTGCCCACAATTCTTTTATGGAAAATGTTAAGTCATAATTTAAAAAAAATGACAACTCACGATTTCCCCTGTATAATGTAGTAATAATTAACTTATTACTTAATGAGAAAATCAGCCACATTTCAAAATTAGTTGAAAGAAATGATGTGGCTCTGAACTCGTGCTTCTCATGTGAGGTCAGGGTTTGTTCAAAACAAAGTAAACAAAAGTAGATTTTAGTGCCCCAAAAGTACATTTTAAAACATACAGGTATTAACACCACAGTAATCTCCTGATCGGTAAACGTTTCTTAATTACTTACAAATAAAAAGAAATATTTTTTAAGATTCATACAAAAATGAGCTCAATTTCTTTTATGATCTTATAGTTAACCTTCAAACAACTTCATAAACAATATTGGGAGCATACCATTTGTAAAGTGCTGCTTTAAGTCATGCACAAGTAAAACCAGAGAATTTTGTATTTTTTAAGGACTATCTGGGGTGGCTGGGCAGGGCAGGTTCTTGTGTTGCAGGCCTGGTTGATGCTTTGGGGTTTATAGGGGGACACCACTCCGTGGTTTGAATTTAGGGCCATGAACGTTACTACACATACATTTTATTACTTGAACTTTTCCCCTGGCCAGCAAGAGACTTTGTTTTGGGGCCACACCTTGTAGTGCTCTGTGCACACCCAGATTGGTGCTCAGATATGACTCCTTATGTTCAGGGAGATTGTATATCAGGGATTGTGCAGTGCTTTGCTGAGGATGAAACCTTGGCTCCATCATTGAAAGCATTCTCTTAGCCCCCAAGCTCTCTCTCCCGGGAGTCCAAGGAATTTTTTTTGTTCTGGGCATCAATTGCCAATTCAGTTATTATATCAGCATCATCATCATCATCATCATCATCATCATCATCATCATCATCATCATCATTATTATTTTAATATTTTATTATACCACCTTGAGATATACAATTACATAGATGTTCATGTCTGGGTTTCAGTCATACATTGTTTCAGCACCAATCCCTCCACCAGTGCCCATTTCCCACCACCAATGTCCCCACTCCCTCCCCCACCCCCCAGTCTGCTTCCATAGAGTTCTTTATCTCTTTTCTCTTTTTCTCTCTCTCTTTCTCTCTTCCTTCTCTTACACCTTGTGGCTTGCAATACATACACTCAGAAGCTATCATGTGTATCTTTTTTGCCTGTATTCAATAATCAGTTCTAGACTAGTATCATCACTTACAACAATTGTTAGCACACTGTTCCCTTCTCTGTCCCACCGAACCTTCAACTCCCAGAAGCTTGTGGTAGATTCCATTTTTGGAAAGACCTCCTGATACATGTTTTGTCTGACCAAGGAATTATTTTAAGGACTTTGTAATGAGGATGACAATATTAAACTATATACTTAACAACAATGTGCATTACTGTTACTCTAGATGTGGAAACTGCAGACTATAAAAATTTCATAATTTAAAACCATGGGCTAGGCTCTCCACTTTATTTTTCATGTGAAACCAGTATCATACGGAAAATCTAAATACATTCCCAGATTTTTATTAAAAACATATCAGTCTTTCATGAATTTTGCTAAAGTTTCAATAAATTGATTTCTAAGGAAAGATATAATTTTCTAAACGAAGTCATTTTATACTGACTCATGAAAGTAAACGAGGTTATTTATGAAGACTTAGAAATTTTTTTATAATGTTCTTCTGTTTATGGAACTTGAGCAGTGCTTAAATTCTCTTGTATTAGCCACTTAGTTTGTGAAAAACTCCAGGCTTTAGAGAATTGAAATATGCCAGCCACACATAGAACTCTTTAGTTCCTGACAAAATATTGTTACTTTCTTGTTAATGATGTTTTGTTTGTGTAGCTCTTGGTTGATAGAAATAGTTAATTTGATTGTTAATGAATGGTTGGGCCAGGATGAGAAAAGTAACTAAACAGGCAAAATTCAATTTTGATAATAAAATCAGACATGTATTGAGTTCTGTTTGTATTTTGGGAGATGTAAAAATGGCTGAGGTGGGAATCTAGAGTACCATTGAAATTAACAGGCAGTATCTATGAATGTTTACTTTATGTAGTATTTCTAATTATCTTTTTAATTACAGTTATATACATTAACTATACAACGAAAATGCCTTAAAAGTTTTAAGAATTGGTTTTGAGAAGCTGTCTTGTTGATAATGTAAAATTTCAAATCTTCAGGTGGGGATACAGTAGGGTTTTATTTTCTCAACATTAATTACTGAACAGTATTGCAAATATACTCGCCCACTGTTCACTGTTTTTTTTCTATCAAAGAAAGATTTATAGACTACTTTCAATTGGGGTCCCAGGATACTCTAAGGTGTCATATGTAAAAATAAGCTGATGGGTGAGGCATGTACTGATACAAGGGAGTCAACTTGTTTGTCCTGGGGATGCAGGAAAACAGGATTGGAAGGTGACTATGAGAATCACTAACTAGAAAACCAGCATATTTGACTTAAAATTTGATATAGTTAGTTATATGTGTATAGCTAGTTGTAAAGCATAGTGAGTGGAGTTGCTAGTGAAATTAGAGAACAGTGCTGTAGCTTGCGTGTGAAAAGTTGCCCTGACTTTTCTTGCCAGCCAACTTAAACTTAATCAATATTTTATATGATTAAAGTACACTTGACTATTGCTTGACAAATCTGAAACAAGACTGGAAAGGAAATGCTAACTTAGACTGTTAACAGAGCTCTAGACTCTTCCTTTCCTTATAACGTCAGTAGAGTAGAAGACTCATTTAATCCTTAACTGGGACAGTCAGGACTGATTCTGCTGTTCTTGCTAGAATGTATCACCACAGAGCTGCTCAGTTTGTTCCCAAGGTCTGAAATTAAGGATTTCCCACAGGATGATTTGGGGGTGGGGGAATGACCTCCCAAGCAGTGCTCAGGATGTTTGGGGATCCCACTGGTGATTCTCAGCCAAAGAGGTTGGTGGTTCAGTGCAAAGGGGTGTCTGAGGTCACACTTAACAGTGCTCCAAGACTTCCAGAGATGTACCTGACAATGCTTGGAGACCCTGTGGTGCTGGATATCTCCCTAATTGCTGTGTTATCTCCTTGGCTCCCAAGTCATGATGATTTTTAGAAAAATGTTATGCTTTTGCCTTGGCATTGAGGTTCCCTTTCCCTTCCTTCCTTCCTTCCTTCCTTCCTTCCTTCCTTCCTTCCTTCCTTCCTTCTTCCTTCCTTCCTTCCTTCCTTCCTTCCTTCCTTCCTTCCTTCCTTCCTTCCTTCCTTCCTTCCTTCCTTCCTTCCTTCCTTCCTTCCTTCCTTCCTTCCTTCCTTCCTTCCTTCCTTCCTTCCTTCCTTCCTTCCTTCCTTCCTCTTTCTTTCTTTCTCCCCTCTCTTCCTCCCTCCCTCCCTCCTTTCCTTCCTTCTTTCCTTCCCTTCTTTCTATTTCTTTCTCCACATCTGGCAGGGCTTCCTTCTGGCTTTGCACTGAGTGATTGCTCCTGGTGGGACTTGGGGAAAGTTCGTCTTGGATCCAAGGTTGTACCTGGGTTGGCCGCATGCAAGTAAGCTCCTTACTACTGTGCTATAAGTCTGGCTCCTTAATATTTAATTTATAGGAATGTTTTGTTAATATTTACTATTCCATTTACCATATAGTCAGGTGAATGGTATACTTGTGTTATAAACACAAATTCTGATTAATTTTTGCACACCAAAGTCATCCTTATCTTGAACATAACAGGTCCATAAATTTCAGTTGTTTCTTTTGAAGGGATGATTTAGAAGCAAAGATTACTAAGAAATCAAATAACAAAAGCATTTAAAAAAACTACTAAGAAATCAAATAACAGAAGTATTTGAAAAGCTGTCTAGCTTGAAATGTCTGTTCATTCATGAAGAGATTAGCGACTGCCTTACCTGGATTTGTGGGATGTTTAAGAGTTCAAGCAGCGCTCCTTGTTCTTCATTTCTTGTGTAAAGAAACAAATGGCAGAAAGTAAGGCAAACAACTTTCAATAGGAATTTGTAGGTGACTGAGCTAAAGTTAACCATCATTGAGCTTTGCGGTGACATTTATAACTCCCATTACGTGGCTCCTTTGAGGTCCGTTTATGGAAACTTAGAGAAGCTAAAACCTTGATGTTATAAGAATGGTATCATCTTTTTTTTTTTAATTTAATTTTTGGGGTTTTTTTTGGGGGAGGCCATATCCGGCAGTGCTAAGGGCCCACACCTGGAAATGCTTGGGGGCCATAGATGGTGTCGGAATTTGAACCAGGGTTGTGGCTGTAGTTGTGTATTAGGTAAGCACTTAGTCTTTGTACTGTGTCTCCAGCCCAGGAGCAGCATCTTTCAGTTTAGTCAAACCTTTATATTCTTGGTACTGAAATTGCGATGTTGCTGCATTTCCGTGTTTGTCTCCAGCATTGAAAGTTCTATTCTCACTGGTAAAATGTGATTAAGTGATGGGAACCTACACTCCCTAAACTTTGTGGTGTTCAGGACACTGTATTTTAGCCAGGTTTTATAGCGCTTTCATCTCTTCTTGGTGGATTCTATCCAAGATTGTAGTGTCTTCTCAGTACCTCTTTCTATTAGTCTATAATCTGGAGTAGCCCAAGAAGGCCAGACTTTATTACCCACTGGTCCTAGAAGCAAGTAAGTTTGCACAAAATTTGTTCAATAGTCAAGCCTCTGTTATTTATTAGGTTAGTGCTATCCTCTGAAAATAGTTTGTTATTTTATCCAATAGAGATATTGAGATAAGTTTGCAAAGACATATGTAGTCTGACCATTTTTTTTCTGTTATTAAATTGTACTTTTGTAGGTTTGTTTTCTGGACTTATTTGTCAGAGAAAGATGCGCACTCCCTAAACAGAGGACTGTGCCCGAGGATAAGCCACACTGTATTTGAGAAGATTATTTGAGATAATTTAGGGAGAAATAGGCCCTGATTGGAGAATCTGGGGGCTTAATTTCACTTGTCTTCAGTATTCAGTTGCCTGGTCTAAATTTAAAACTTGGGCTACGTTGCAAGCTTTGGTTGACTATGTATTTAGGCTGGGAATTACCTTTCCAGGACTTGTAATTGTCCCCCTAGCCACAGAAGAAAGTATCGCCTAACTTTTGAGTCACAGTGTGACCTAATGTGTGGTCGGTATACCAGGGGATTCTTCCTAACTACTGCAATTTGAGTAGATATTTAGGAGTTGAAACTAGTGTTCTTTTTCACTTAAGGTAAGTCTAATCATGGAACTATTTGTCCTAGTATTTTTTAGAATTTGTGTAATTTTGTATTACTTGTTTATATTTGTGTACCCTGTTACATCTTATTCTTTAAAATTATTAAATAACTTGATTTGTTTTAAGATTTTAGTATTCAGGCAATACTTTATTCTTTGAGGATGTTAAAATATAATTTATTCATAACTTGCATCATATATGAAAGGACTAATAATAATTGAAAAAGTAAAGTTCAATGTTACAGGGTCATGAAAAAAATTATTTTTATAAAGGTCTGACATAAAAGGAACAGATGTAGGTTCTTCAAAAGGTAGTTAAAATGTAATTCTCTGTCTTTTTCTTTCTTTATCTGTCTTTATCTGGTATATTAAATACCTAATATATCTTTCATACATAATAATGGGTCTTTGATACATATTGGTGGGTTGAATGTGTTAAAACTGTATTTTTCCTTCCTAGTTTTTTACTTAGTAGCTTTTATATCTAAAAGTGTATATTAGACTCATAGTTGCCAAGGATCATATTTTATAATTTTGACATTCTTTCCAGATCTTCTATTTGTGTGTTCTGCTTGTAGAGAAAAAGAAAACTGCTTATAAAATAAAATTCAGTGACATCAACACTTTACACTATGGACTCAAGGCATAGAAAAGAGACTAGTCTATGATCACAGAGTAGAATGGAGGTTTGGAGAACACACAAATTGGAGCTTTATGCAGAATGCTTTTGCGAAATGCTTTGAGTATGCAAATATGGGGTATTCTTTCCTCAAGAAGAAATGTGAAGGAATTTGACAAAGGCTTTGGATGGAAGGTGACATTTGAATTGGATCTTAAAGAATAACAGTAAAGGAACTTATTATTTTACAGGCATTTGAAATTAGGAGATCAATGAGTCTACCCATATGAAGTAGAATAAAAAAAAATCTTCTGAATGAATAGAGAAAACTCTAGTGCTGAAGGTTGAGAGCAGGACAGGGCACCAACTGGTGAGAAAGAAATTGAGAGATAGAGCAATGGGTTGGTGGATGGTCAGAGAGTGGAGTTAGCTGAACGTGACATAGAGGGCTTATCAGAATCAGTAGCATTGAATGTTTTAGAAATAACTGAACTTGAGATTTGAAAGATCCAGATTTAACTTGTTCCAGAGACTTTCAGAAAAGGTGGTGGAGGCAGATGTCCAGGGAGAGTGTCTGGAGTGGCTGTTGACGAAGCCAACTGTTTGACATCTAGTGAGTATATGATTACGATAATCGAGGAGAAACAGTCAGACAAGCCCTCTCATAAGGAGCATACTCTGTTCTCAGGAGAAAACATCCCTCCTGATCCTGCCAGAATTCATGCCTGAGACACAGAGTGAGGTTGGTATGCCTTTGTGGCCCAGGTATTATTTAACCTTCTTTCAGTGGGATCGTGCAATACAGATTTTCCGACATTTCCTTTGGAACATGACCCTCTGTAGAATGTCATGTGTTTTGTGTGTGTGTGTGTGTGTGTGTGTGTGATATAATTAGCCAAAAATAGAGTCTTATTTCTTATGAGATCTTGTAACAGATAAATTCAAGTCCTAGTAACGTTTCAGTTTACGTTAGGTCTTCTTTACTGGTTGAACTCAGTGCACAGATCTGTAGGTCTTGTTCAGGAAGTGAAAGTGTTCTCTAAGAAACGATATCTCAGGACAGGTCACGCCATCGCTTTTTTTCCCCAAAGCTGTAATTTCAGAGGCTCTGGAACCTAAAGAATATTCTTGGAATTGGAATTAGAACAGCTTTTATCTTCTCAACTTCTGGAAATATGTTATTGCTTATAACAGTCTGTTTATAAGTAAAAGTGATTCATTTACATATTTTAATTGATTTATTTATTGAGTCACTGTGAGTTTCAGAGTTATTCATGTTTGTGTTTCAGTGTTCCACCAACAACCCCTTCCTCAGTGTTCACTCCCTCACCAGTGTCCCCAGTTTCTTTCTCACCCCCTTCCTGCCTCTGTAACAGACAGCTTTTTCTTGTAGGCACTGGTTTCTAGCAGTGTTATTGCTAGGGTAACATGCATAACGATTTATCACCTTTCAGTACCTACCTCCTTTTCCAGAGTGACCGCTTCTCTCCATCATTGTTCCCATTGTTCTCCATCTCAGTGTTCCTTCCCCTGAGGGCTTGCGCCACTCCCCTATGCGGTATGCTTCACGCTGAAGACCAGCTCCCAAGTTCTTTGTTTCTATTGCCTTTGGGCATTTTTAATTCCTTCACTGTTGATTTGTATCTTGCATCTGAGAGAGATCTTTCAGTTTCTGTCCCTCACCCTCTGACTAACTTCATTCAGCATGATACTCCCCAGATCTATCTATTCATAGAGCAGAACATTGCATGATTTCATCTACTTGGTTGAGTAGTATTCCACTATAGCTTCTTTATCCAGTCTTCTGTTTTGGGACTCTTGGTTCTTTCCAGATTTTGGCTGTTGTGAATTATGCTGCAGTGAATTTAAGAGTTTGTATGTTTTGTTCATTTTTTTCCCTTTGTTTTTGGGCTATTGGAATATATTCCCAGAGTGGAATTGCTAGTTCACAAGGAAACTTGGTTTCTAGGTTTTTTTTTAGTGTACATATTATTTTCTGAGAAGGCTGAACTAGTCATTCCTACGCGGAGTGAATGGGGTTCTTTCCCATCTCCTTCATTCTCGATGTCCACAGCAGTGGGCTGTTTTTTGCTCTTTTTTGATGTCTACCACTCTGGTATGAGGTGATAGGTTATTGTTTTGATTTGTATTTCCTTGATGATTAGTGATGCAGAGCACCATTTATTGATGGGTGTGTGTGTGTGTGTGTGTGTGTGTGTGTGTGTGTTTCTACCAGAACTACATAGCTTGGATATTCACTCTATCAGATGAAATGGTTGGCAGTAATTTTCCCAGTCTGTGAGGTATCTTTGTATTCTGGTCTTCTTTTTCTTTGAAGTGCAGAAGCTTCTTAAATTAATGTTTTCTCATTTGTATTTGCTCACCCTTGGACAGAGGCATTAAATCTGTAAAGATGCCTCTAGCTTCAGTGCCATGGAGAGTTTTGCCTATGTTTTCCTCAGTGTAACTCATGATCATATCATTAGATACAGAAAAGCATTTGACAAGATCCAGCATCCTTTCCTGATTAAAAAAACAAACACTCAATAAATGGGAGTTAAGGAAATTTCTTCAACATTGCTAAAGCTATTTACCATAACCCACACAAATATTATACTCAATGGTGAAAAACTGAAAGCCTTCCATCTAAAATCAAGCACAAAACAAGGATACCCGCCTCACCACTATTACTGAATATTGTATTGGAAATATTTGCCATAGCTATTAGGCAAGAAAGAGATATTAAGGGCATCCACAGAAGAAAAGAAGTAGTTAATCTTTCACTATTTGTGGATGACATGGTACCATACTTAGAAATGATAAAGATGCCACAAAAAAATATTTTAGAAACATTGGATGCTTATAGTAAAAGTACAGGCTACAAAATCAGCACACAAAAAATCCATGACTTTACTATATGAAAATAATGAAATAGAAGAGAGAGAGATTTAAAAACACAATCCCATTCACAATTTTGCCTCAGAAAATCAAGTACCTAGGAATGAACAAAAGAAGTAAAAGACGATATAAAATAAATTACAAAACACTGCTAAAACATTTTTAAATGTTTAAATATTTAAACAAGAGAAAATGGGAATATTTATTCATGGATAGGGAGGATTTACATCATTAAAATGGTAACACTTCCAAAGAATTATACATATTGAATGCAGTTACTATAAGGATGCCAATGACACTTTAGAAAGAAAAGATCGAACACTCCTGAAATTCTTATGGAATAATAAACCCTGTGAATGGCAAGAGCAATCTTTGGGAAAAACTAGATGGGAGACTTACCCCAACTTCAAATTGTACCTCAACGCTATAATAACTAAAGTAGTATGTTACTGGAATAAGTAAAGATCTTTTGATCAGTGTAATAGAATTGAAAATCCAGAGACAGATCCTCAGGTGTGTATGGACAGTCTTTGATAAAGGAGCAGAAAGTATGAAGTGGAGCAAGGAAAATCTCTTTAATAAGTGGTTTCACCCAGACATGAATATCTTTGTAATTGTATATCTCATGGTGTATAATAAAATATTAAAAAAAATAAAAAAGTAAAACGGGAAAACCCATATAAGAAAAATAATTCACTTCTTTTAAAAAAAGTTTTCCTTTTAAAGAGATATACATGATGACCTTTAAGTTTCTGGATTATAAACCGTAATTCCCAAAAGGAGACTGATATATATATATATATATATATATATATATATATATATGCATATATATACATATATATAGAGAGAGAAAAAGAGAGAGAAAGGGGAGAGAGAGAGAGAGAGAGAGAGAGAGAGTAAACATGCCTGTCACGGAGGCAGGTGGCCGGGTAGGGTGAAGGGAGGGAAACTGGGGACATTGGTGGTGTGAAATGTACACTGGTAAAGGGTTGGGTTTTGGAACTCTATATAACTGAATCTCAACCATGGACAACCTTGTAATTGTGGTATCTCACTGTGATTCAATAAATATTTTTTAATTCCCTAAAAGGAAAAAGTGGTTTCAGTAAAACTGGTTGTGCAAGCATGCAAAATATGAACTCAGATCTCTTTCTAAGTTCATGCACAAAAGTCAAGTCAAAATGGATTCAAGAACTCATTATCAGACCTGAATCCATAAGTTGCAAAGAGTGACTCATTTTTGAAAGGATATTTCTAGGTCATATAATGGAAAGGGTATTTGCCTGCATCCAGCTGGCATAAGTTCAATCCCTGTAATCCTGTATGGTCCCCAGAGCCTTCAGGTGTGATCTCCAAGCACAGAGTCAGTATTAAGCCCTATCCTCTGCCAGTTGTGTCCCTCCTTCTCCTCCACAAGGGAATTTTCTCTTCCGTGCCATCTCACATTTGTGAACCTGGTGCTGTAGCACTCAGCCCCCCCCAACCCCAAACCACTCCTGAGTGGTAGCTGTGCTAACTCAATACTTAAATCAACTTGCTTTATTAACTTTATGGTGCTGTATTTGCTAGACATGTACAACTATTTTTATTCATTATCTTTTTTCCCATTGATCCCTTCCCAATATATTATTTGTTTTGCTCTTTTATATTTTATATCTACTATATATGGAGAGTAACATTATTCACTGATATTTTGATGATAACGCCAGAGACTGGCAAGCTACCCGTGGTGTATTCGATATGCCAAAACCAGTAACAATAATGGACCTCATTCCCAATGAATGGAGACGTTACTTGCGCCTGCTCGAGCAAATCGATGAACAACAGGAAGACAATTGATACAAGTGATCTAATGACGCCTGATGATACCACATTTCCAAGAGTAGCAAAAAGAATATTTGATCAGAAACATTTCTTTGCTATTTTTTTAAAGTTTCTTTATTATTGATTGAGGTACTGTGATTTATAGTATTGTTAATGATGGTTTCCCATGTACTTAATTCCAACACCAGAGCTATCACCAGTGAACCTCCTTTCCTACTGCAAGGTCCCAAGGCTCCTCACTTTTAATTCCCTTACTTTTAATACCCAACTTAGTTGTGTCACTTTTGGCTCTTCAGTGCTGTCTTGCTCTAAATCTTTAAGTCCTACATGTAAGAGAGATAATTCTATATCTATTCCTCTTCTTCTGACTTATTCATCCGCATGATAGTTGATGCTTTTAAAAAGTCCACCCAGTGGTGCCAGATGTGTGTGGGAGCCACGCACCTTCGGGTGTGAACCTATGGAGTGCCCACATGCGTATCTTGCACTGTAGCCTTTTGAGCCATCCCCTGCCCCCCAGTAACCTTTACTATGCTAAAACATCCCTCTACTCGATCTAATGTCCCTTGTTTATGTTTTTGTGCTTATTCTTTCCTTTTTCTTACCTATCTTTTAAAAAAAATAGTGAACGAACATTACAAAGCAAAAAAGTTTTAGGGTAAAAAGTGAAGTTCCTAAAGAACATTTCCAAAGAGAACTTATTTCTAAATATTAGGTTGCTGAGCTAGTACAGAATCTTCTTTGAAATAGTCAGATAATGGAGTTACAATAAAAAGATTAAGATAGAAACATTTAGTGGTATAGTTTTCTAGCAGCAATGTAGGCGATTAACTGGATTTCAGTTCTTTTGTTCATTTGGAGTGAACAAAATGCCTTTTTTAATGTCAGGTGTCTCCCCCATATATCTTTCTAGCCCAGAACCCCAGAGCTGTAGGTGTAGCCATCTGCTATATATACCACAGCTGCTGACTGGCCCCACAGTATCTCTAACTCGCTTCCATACAGAAATCGGTTCCCTTCTCTTAATAAATCTCATTAAATAGACTTTTTTTTTTTTTTGCTTTTTTTTGGTCACACCCGGCGATGCTCAGGGGTTACTCCTGGCTCTGCACTCAGGAACCACTCCTGGCGGTGCTCAGGGGACCATATGGGATGCCGGGGATCGAACCCGGGGCCAGCACAGGCCCGGCCGTGTGCAAGGCAAACGCCCTACCCGCTGTGCTATCGCCTCCAGCCCCTAAATAGATATATTTAAAAATATTTGTGGATATAGTATGTGTTAAGAATAAATATCAACTCCTGAGTTCAAGGAGTGTAACTCTGTTAGAGTTGTGTCTTGCATGAGTGAAACCTTGGGTCCATACTCAAAAGTACACACACACACACACACACACACACACACACGAACTTCTTATTCATCATTTATAACATTTCTTTAGTTTGATAGTTACTTTAATTTTGCTAATTCTTGTCAGACATTTTACTTGTCAAACCTATTATTTCTGAATCCTACTGTTGCTTTTGAGTGAAAATTTAATTTTAAAATGTGATCTAGTGATTGCTATTTTTGTACTCTATAAATTGAGTAGCTTTCCTTTTTACTCTCAATTGTTCCCTCTTTGATAATAAATATTTTGTTTTATGTCATACACATGTGCATATAGATTTTCTGGTGCATATGATAACTCTTTGTTTAACTTTCTGAGGAAACAATAAACCGTTTTTCTAAAGTTACTGTCATTTTCTGGTGTCATCAGTCCGTGAGATCTCCAGATTATACTTAAAAAGTTTCTTACTGTATTTCCCCCCTCTCTATTAGTGGTTGGCAACTGGTACCTCGCTGTGTTCAAACCCTTTCTTCTCCCCTCTACTTACTCCAAAGTGTATTGTGTTTTTAAAAATGTTTTGAATTTTTCTGACCATTTTTTAAATTGAAGTATCTTTCCAAGACCATGTTTGTTTCACTTTTATTTCCATATGAATTTTAGGTTTTTTAATTTTTGCATAAAGTTTAGTTTTCTTTGTATTTTAACTTTCCCTATTATCTTTACTTTGTTCTGTTTCTGTTTAATTTATATTTCTTGACTTCCTTGACACTTCCTGCTCTCAATCTTAGCTTCTGATTTATTTACTTCATTATCTACTTCAAGGTACATGTATTTGGTGAACCTTGAATTGCAGAATTCTCAGTTTTTCTCATTTATTATATTTTACCACAATTCAGTCATGTGTAACTGCCTAACTTTTTTCTTCTTCTCTTTCATTTCTTACTTTCTTTTCATTTCACTGTCTTTCCTTCCTTATTCTTCCTTCGTTGCTTTTCTTCCTTCCCTTCATATTTTATGTATTTGAAACGAATTATAGATGTTAGTAGAATCTTACATTGTCTACTTAATAATATTTAAACAAAGGATGGGGAGAGTCAACATATTTCTTGAAGTTATTGTGATAAATTGTCCCTTACGATATGGTTTCTTGTGCAAAGTATAAAGTAAGATTTTATAAGAAAAATATTTATTAAAAGTTATTTTTTCTATCTAATGCTCTTTATAAATATTTCCAGGTGAGTAGTTGAGCACTATGTTTTTTAGACTCAATATCAGTGTTAAGATATTAGCTGTAGAAACAATTATAAATTTTAATTGGCCAGAGGGCCGCAGCAATAGTACAGTGGGTAGGGGGGTATTTTCCTTGAAAGTAGCCGACCTGGGTTCAATCCCCAGCATCCCATATGGTCCCCTGAGCACTTCTAGGAGTAATTCCTGAGTACAGGGCCAGGAGTAACCCCTGAGCATAGCCGAGTGTGACCCAAAAAAAAAAATTTTTAATTGCCCCATTGACCTTATGTTCCTCTCTTGTGAGTGCCATCTCTGAAATCTTAATTTAGATGATCACATGACTTTATCTTTGTTCTGAAAATCTTTTGATGAACTATATCCAACATACTTATTCATATTTGTCTGGTTATTTGGGTAGGATATACTGATAACCAATACCCCTGAAATCCACTTTTTCGCTGATGTGTCTGGTAATGAAGGAAATGGATCAGAACCCCAGATCGTTTGTCAGTCTGTCCTTTGCTATGGGTGAATTAAGGTAAAGTGGCCATGGAACTTTGGAACAGTACGGACATGCCTTGACCTACTTGGCTATGAGTCCAGCTATTTTTTTGCATTTGAGTCATGAAGTAATCCCAGAGGTCATCTTTGTGGGTATTTCTTTGCCGAGTTATTGCTTGGCGTTTTTCTGAAAAGTAAACTAGAGCTTAACTGAGAAATTTATCCTGTAAAACAGTTGTGATTGTTTTTCAGGTGAGGTGGATGGGGATTGTATATGCAGGAGTGGGGGGGTGTAGAGAGACAGGGGTTTAGTTTTCATAGATTCTTGTTTACCTTGTGAACCATGGTGAGTGAGTCTGGGATGGCTCAGTGGAGGCAGAGACCTTTGCTTAGAAGTTATAATCTAAGTATTGTAACATTGTAACATTTAATGCAATTTTCACTTAATTACAAAATATAATCCAAATTTTTCACAATCCGAGGGTTGTATCATCCTATAATGAAGGAAAGTCATATATTGTAATGACTAGAATTTGGGTGTGGATCTGACAGACTCTGTTTGAATCTTGCCCCTGATACTTACTGGTTCTGTATTCTTATTTCTAGACATTTCTGGGTTCCTTTCTAGAATACAGAATTCAAAGCAGTTCTATTAAGAAGGTCAAAGGGGATCATACATGGATGAAGCTCTGCCCTGTTCCTAGCAGATTTAGACTGTTGGAATAAAAAAGGACTTAGAAGAAGCTGTATAATCCTTTACCTTGATGCATGAATATGCCTAAAGGCAAATTTTATATATACTTTATTATGTCCCTGTTCTGCTTCATAAATTTTATTTGGCGGGGTGTGGGTTGTGGAGGTGGATCTAATGATAACTTCTAAATTTTTGTTTAGGTATTATTCAAATATTTTCCACTGCCTGGGCATTTTAATGAATGGATGGTAGAAAGATGAGATCATGAGAGCAAACATACGGCAATAATGATGCCCAAAGCAAGAGGTTTTCAGTGAGCTGAGAGGCGACTGAGGGATTCATGTTTCAGTTTTGAGGTGATGGTAGAAAGAACACATTCTTGGGTCCAGAAAGATAGTACAATGGGTAAGGTACTTGCCTCGCATGCTCAAGACCCAGGTTTAATCGCAGCATCTTATATAGTATCCCCTACCTGTCAAAGTGCCCTGAGTGCTGAGCCCCAAGTAAGCCTTGAGCACTGCCAGGTGTGGCCCACAAATAAAGAAAAACAAAGCAAATACAGACTTTGAGTTTCGATTCTGCTAGTTCCACATACTCTTTGCAATGAAGCCAATATTATTTTATCCATGTTCTGAGGATTCCCTGGGAAAATATATAGGAAATATCATTGTTGATTTATTATTTTGGGAGGTCTATGTTCATTTTCCCTTTGGTGCACAATACAAAATACAGTGGCTTCAATCAGCCTATTGTTGCCCACTCACAGTAGGTTGGATAGGTTCAGTTGGTTGGGTCATTCACTTTTATATGAAGTTGGTTATATCTGCTGTCACATAGAGGCTGGATTGTGTTAAATTCTATCCGACAAGGTTCATCCCCATGACTAGATATTAGTGTTGGCTGTCTTAAGGGGCTTCAGCTCTTTTCCTGTGACCTCTATAGAGCTAGATCAGACTTTGCCCATGGAACATGCATTCTGAGAGGTAGAATCATGTGATTATTTGGAGAAAAGAAAAGGAGAAGCTGTCATTTCTCTTATGGTTAGGTCAAGTTCTCAGATCATTACTTTTGTTGCATTCTGTTAGTCAAGGTAGTTACAGTGCCAACCCAGACTCGAGTATGGGAGGTTTACATCACTGGGGAAGTGGAAATGTTCTTATAGAGGGGCAAGGAATTGATATGTTTTGGAAACATTGAGAAAGGTTTGAGTGTTTTTTTCAACTTATTTATTTTTTATTTATTTATTTATTTATTTATTTATTTATTTTTTTTTGCTTTTTTAGGTCACACCCGGCAATGCTCAGGGGTTACTCCTGGCTCTGCACTCAGGAATTACTCCTGGCGGTGCTCGGGGGACCATATGGGATGCCGGGGATCAAACCTGGGCCGGCACAGGCTGGCCGCTTGCAAGACAAACGCCTTACCCGCTCGCTGGGCTATCGCTCCGGGCCCCTCAACTTTATTTAAACACTGTGGTTCACAGAGTTGTTCATAATATAGTTATTTTGGGCGTTCAGTGTTCAAGCACCAGTTCCACCTCCTGTGTGACCTTCTTACATCATATCCACAGTTTCCCACCCACTCTCTGAAGCATATCCCCTTAGCAGGTCACTTGATCACTTGAATCCTGTTATTCATCAATTTGCTTGAGCCGGCGCCAGTAACATTTCCATTAGACCCTATCACGTGCCAATGTAGCCCAATGGCATCTGGTTGATTCAGGAATATGAAGAGCCTCAAACCGTTCCTTCAGGGTCCTGACAAAGAAGTCTGACCATCTTGTAGGTGGGCGGCCACGTGATCTTTTGACATCCCGTGGGATCCAGTCGGTAACGGCTCTAGTCCAGTGGTCATCTAAAAATTGCACTTACATGTCCAGCCCATGTGATTTTCGATGCCTTGGCAAGCGAGACAGCGTCCCTGACTCTGGAACAGCGACGGAGGTTGGAGCTCTGGATTCCTTCTTTCACTTGAGTGAGGCATGATATTCCAAGCATAGCTCTTTTGATTCCTCTCTGGGAGACCCGAATAGCATTCTCATCCTGCTTTCGTAGGGCCCAGGTCTCTGAGGCGTTTGTTAATGCAGGGAGAACGGTGGAGTCGAAGCCTGGCAAGCTGTCCGATGTGTATTAGATATGCCAAAACTGTAAAAAAAATATTTATTTTCCTGACCCCCTTAGCAGGTACAAAATAATTTATTTTTTGCTTGTTACAACAAAATGTTAAGTGAAATTATAAAAAAATAGTTCAATAAAAGAAAAATTTTGTGATATTATTGTATCATAGTAGTGTCATTAAAGTCATTGACTGACAAGTTACCGAGTTGTCTTGCTAGTTGAGCCTTCTGTGCCACTGTTTCACTTACTGAGCTTAATGGGATACTAATGCTACTTTCCCATTTCTTTGCTGTGTTGCTGTTGGGCTGTCAGTATTGTGGAAGTTGGAAGTGTTGCATGGCCATGTTCTTCACTGGCTCCAGGAGCTGTAGAACTGGGCAGTTCTTGGCTTATCCCCATCCTGAAGAAGTCCCAGAGTTTTTATGCCAAAGACCCTAAGACCAGTGTACCTGGGAGTTTCATTGACCGGGCTTCTGAGATTAGCCTTGAAGCTGTGAAGCTGGTCTGTCTATATGACAGAGGCTTTGGGATGAAGGTGTGGCCACTTGGGACTCCAGCGCTATTGGGGGTTAGGAAGAGACTTCCTGTCCCCACTCCCAGAAGACCCCAGAGTTTTCAGCCCAAAGATTGGTGTACCTGGAAGTTTTAATGTCTTGGTGTGTCTTCTCAGATTAGCTGTGAAGCAGTGAAGTTGGGCCTTATATGTGGCGAGGGCTGTGTGGTATGGGGCGCAGCTGCCGGGGGCTTTGGCAGAGTATAGACTCAGCCCATCCACCTCCCGAGAGGTCCCCAAAGACTGGTATACCTGTGAGTTTCTTTGGCTTGCTGTCTCTCCCAAGATTAGTCGTGAAACTGAAGCTAGGCCATTTATCTAAGTCTAAATGTTCTTATGTACTTATGTGCTGTGGTGTTTAGAGATGGAGGTGGCTGGTAAACATGTCAGTTGTTCTCCGCCTTCACTTCCATTTGGTAAATAAATCCAGGAGAGAATTTCATGCCTGAACCTTGTGTTGAGCCATTAGATTATGAGAAACAAATGATTAAAACTCAAAATTGAAGGTGCCTTAAGGGCTTCAATAATAATAATAATATACTTTGCATGAGAAACATTTGTAGAATAGTTAATCTCAAAACACTGCCCTGAGGCTTTTTGCTGTCCACCAGAAGAGCACCTGCTTGAAAACTAATCTGTTCTCCCTATAATTGGGGCTTTTGGGATTAAATAGTCAAAATGAGAATAGATAGCTGACACTTGAAGTAGAGATGGCAAATAACAATTTTGTGAAAATTTTGTTTATGCATCAAAGACTTCATATTAGATAACAAGTTATACAAAAAAAGTAGAGATTGGTATTTAGATGTAAAAAAATTATGCACTAAAACTCATTTCCTGACTTAAGTCTTGGGAAAGGACACAGTTTGTCAAATTTTCCCTCTAACTGCGGAGGGCAAGGCCAACAAAGGAATAGGTTTTTAGAGAAAACTAGGTGATAGCAATGGTGGTTAATCAAGGCACCTCAGAATGCTAGAAGAAATGAGGGGGAGGACCCTTGCTTTGCTTGGTGGTTAAGTGCAGATGTGAATATGTTGCTCACGGTTGCTTTAATTTGCAGGCATATTGCCTATCGTAATTGGGAAGGGGCGTGTGCAGCTAGCTTTAAAGTTGCCAGAGAGATAAAGACATAGTACAGGTGGTACTTTCTCTTGGCTGATTCACCTTCTTGCTTCCCTTATTTTACTTGGTTTGGAAACTCCAGTAGTTTTCTTTCCTTTTATCACTTTTCCTAATTTAAGCTCTCCTCCCATTATTCCCTCACCAAACCCATTGCTTATTTCTGGTGTTGTCTATAGATGAGTGATCTGATGAGGAGCTTTTTTTTGCCAACCTTTTTCTTGGATCTTTGCCCACAGAACACCTGAGAGTCATGTGTAAACATTGGCAGACACTTCTTGGCAGTGTATCCTATCAAATGTACTATTTATATTTGGAAAAAAAATTGGTTCTTCTACATGCTGAACACAATGTTTCTAGCTTTAACTACACAAACTCAGATTTTCTGTTTGCTCACTACATACCGACACTTTCCTTCTTACTATTCTGTTTGCTAATTTTCCCTGATTGAACCATCAGTATAGATTTTCCTTATTTTGTTTCTGCTCCAAACTGACAGTTTTATCTCTGCTGAAATGAGAAATAAAATATTAGCATACTTTATTTAAGGTCATGACTTTTAAACAAGCAGAAAAGTTAATTTTTAAATCATTTTATTTCTATTAATAGTTGTGTTAGTGAACCAAGACATACTAGTGATTTTTTCTTTTCTGCTAGTGTTGATAACTGAAAAATAGATTAATTTCTTCTGCCTTTGCTCTCAAGAGAGCTATTAGGTAGTTCACTCATCTTGCTTTGCTTCTGCATCAGTCCTTCTGTTTCTATGTCATTGCTAAGAAATAAGCCTTCTGATCAATGCTACTTCCTGTTTCACACTCGCTGAAATTTGAGCTATACTTGTTAACACAGCTTGCAAATTTTGTAGGGGCTAACTATCTGTCATCCCAGGAGCAATCTCTTCTCACTTGCTTAGTGAGTGGCTCCATCCTAGGGTTACTTGTTGGTTCCCCAGTACTCAATCTTGAAATCTCTATTCTGTGTAAAAGTTATCTCTAGTCATTGTTTTATATTTCTTTCAATACTTTTTACCTTGATGATAATCACTGATCCAAAAGTTTGGAAAATGGGGCCTATCTTGTAGGTTTTCCCCTCCTTTCTGACTAGGATTCGCTTCTTTCCCTTCCTGGGGAACTCCTTTACATGATCCAGAACAGCTTTGAGAACTTCTGTCCTCAAGAATTCTCCCCCTGGCTAGTTTGGAATAAACTCTCTGATCCACAGTACCTCTGCTGGTTTCTGTTGGACTTGAACCACTATATTCTTGCAGAGCTTTATCTTTTTTTTAATGTGTTAACATCTGTTGCCTTTGAGTCCTTAGTGCTCTTATGTATTAGTTGCTTGGTTAGTGTTTCTTGAATAAATAATTAAGTTCAAGTAATGACATTAAGTTCCTTGAACATATGTGAGAATTAATTGATCGTTTTCATAAGCCATCATTTTCTTAATCTGATTGCTTTCACACTAGAGCTTTATTCGGAAAATCTTTGATCTATTCTCAGTTGTGGATTGTGACTAAAAAGAAGCTAATGCAGATCACATGTGCCTTTGATTTTATAATAGACTACACCTAATTTGTTTATTGTATCTGGAAGAAAAGTTGACTGAAGCTGTATATTATTGCTTGCTGACTTCTTTCTCTTTAGACTTGAATTTGTATATTATTGGCATCTAATGGTGAATAAAATAGCTCAGTTGGTTAAGTTACTTTAAATATTATATTGCTTTTCCCGAAGACAACAGAGACTAATAGTCCCATGAGCACCTTTTCTTACTACCCTTAGTTTCCATTAGAACACAGTTAAAAGTAAGGCAATGAGTGGAGCCCCTCGCCTGTTGTATTGCATTGGCTCAACACTTTTTAAATCTATACGAGATTAATTAAAAATGGAAAAACCCAGTTACTTGACTCATTCAACTAAAACATATAAAATTATAATATTTTTTAATTTTTTTCTTTAAAGTTCTATGAACTTTTGCAGATTAATAGTGGAGAGCATTCTAATCTTTGAAAACAGGAAATAGTTTGAATGTGCATATTTTCACTTCTCCATACAGTTATTGCTTTTTTTTGTGGGTCACACCTAGTGGAGCTCAGAGAGTACTCCCTGGTTCTGTACTCAGGAATTACTCTTGGCATTGCTCAGAGACCGTGTGTGGTGCTGAGGATAGAATCTGGATCAGCTATTTGCAAGGCAACTAACTTCCTTTCCCGCTGTTCCTTCTTCATTTTATGGGATGAGCAGCATCCCTGGCTGATCCAAGGGCTCGCTTCTGACTCTGTGCCCAGGGATCACTCCTAGTGGGAGACAATATATAATTCTGGGACTCAAACCCAGGCTGACTGCATGCAAGGGAAAGACTTTACCAGTTGCCCTATCTTTTCAGCTCCAGGAAGGACTTTGTTCTTCTGAGGCTACAATATGAATTTGGGTTACTAACTCTAGCCTATTATTTGTTCTGGGGAGTATTGCACAAGCATGAATCAACTTCGTACTCATCTTTGTTCCTGTTATTAAAACTGTTGCTTGTGTAAAATTCTTATTCATTAAGTATTTATTGAATCAGTAAATATGGCTGAATAGGGATTTGTTTACTTTTAAAAGTCTATGTTTACTATATATTTGGCAGATAAAATCATGGTTAAAAATAGGATTCTTACTGTGAATATTAGATGTGTGGTAAACTCAGCACTTTTTCTTTTGTTAGAGAACAAAAGAGTTATAACCAAGGCAGAATACATTTAAACCTAATAATTGATTGTTTCTCAGCTACCAAAATATGATCAGAATCTTGACTTAGGAATTCATAATTTCTTCTTGTAGTCTCCGTTGGTTTTTGCCAAGCCCAGAAAGGGGGATTATAAAAATCATTTTCATTTACCTTTTAAACCTAAAAATATGAAATAACGACTCTTATTAAAAACTATTTGTTTGAAAATGGCTTAGGGTTGTAGACAGAACACATTGCTTTTAAATAAGAAAAACAAGTTATTATTATTTGAGATCCTGGAAGAATGCTTCTGAGAACAGCAAACAGTTGTATATGGCTTCAGAGACTTTTCACTGGTTTTATCTTCATCAGATGTAAAATCATTAGATTTTCAAAAGGACATCATATGAACATCACAAAGAATAAAAATTAGAATAATAAAAATGAAAAATTGTGAGTTTCTTGTTATGTGTCACTTTTTTATGCTTTAAAATATGCAGTTAGGATACACAGTTGCTATTCTTGCAAATAATGAGATAAAAAACAGTTGAGAAAGTAGCAAGGTTGACTGAATTTGGTATATCTTGTCCTCACAAAAAAGTTTTGTTTCTGGATTTGATGTAATGATATTTTTGTTCCTTGTTCCTTCCAGTGTTTTTTAATGAAACACTTTTTTGAGTGTTTCTAAGCATAAATCTACTTGGTTTGAAATCAAGTGGTGGGAACACTTTGGACTTTTATTTTAAGAAGTTGATGGAAAGTTTCATTGAAGAAGCTTTTGATCAATAAGTGAGTTTGATTTGTAATTAGTGCACGGTACCTAAGGTTTTGGTACTGTCTTGAGGACCAATGTTGAAAGTGGATTTTTGTTCTTGAACAGTGTCCCAGCCGAATTGATGTCATTTGTGGGCTTTGAGGTCTGATTTTTTTTCCCTCTAATAGAGTTAAGATTTATATCTAATGTTAAGGTTACACAAATTTTTATGGAACAAAGCTTAGAAGAATGAAAACTATAGATTGAATAGTAATCTAAATAAATCTTAGTATGGTTATGGATGATAGAAGAGAGAAATTTTTGGTGCCAGAAATTCTCTCTTCGTGGTGTTGGACTTAAATCAGTTAAAATGTATTTCTGTACCACAATTTAAGCTTCAATAAAAGTTTGCATACTTAATTGTCTAGTGCCTAGATAGATACCTTTGAAATAGTCTTCTCTTACAATATATTGGCATTGAATTTTGTTCAACTCCCTTGCTTTTTCCCATTGCTATGCTCATATAATTTGTTTTGTTTCACAAGGTACTGTTCCTTGAGTTTTGCTACTGGAATTGAAAACTGAAACAGGAGCACAAATTTCTAAAACCTGGAAAAAAATATGCAGTTAATCTTTGCAGGGGTAAAGAAGCTCACTTTTTATGTTGTTGTTTTGGGGCGCACAACCAGTAATGTTCAGAGGTTACTCTTGGATCTGCAATCGGGAATCACTCTGCTCTGGGAGCGTATGAGATTCTGAGGCTTGACCTTGAGTTGGCTGCAAGCAAGGCAAGCATGTTACCCATTGTACTCTCTCCAACCCGTAACGGAGTGTAAAGATGCCTGAAGAGCATTTAATTTTAGATATTAGTGTGCTTTAATTTGAATTTATAGTGTATTTTTGTGGAAGTAAAGTAAAAGTAATATTTGTTCCTAAATAAAGAACTTCATATACTAAAATAGTTAAGTATTTTATTAAAAACCATATTAAAATAGGCATCAGTTATTTAGCTGATGAAGTTGAAGTACATTACTTCAACTCTAACAAATTTGACACATTTCTTATTTATTTATTTTTATTATCAAGACACTGTGAATTCATTGGTCTTGCACATGGCCTCCAACCCAGGTTCTATCCCTATTATCACATTGGTCCCCAGAGCACTTCCAGGAGTAATTCCTGAGTGCAAAGTCAAGAGTAACTCCTCAGCATTGCCAGACATGCCCCCTCCCCCAAAAAAGACACCATAGTTTACAAAGTTATTCAGAGTCAGTCATAGTCATTCATAATTGAGTTTTAGGCATACTTAGGTTCTAGCACCACACCAGTCTCACATTCTATTTAATCATTTTGAATGGTTTTATTTTTGTTCTCCATGTTATATCTAAAATATTTTCTTTAAACATTTTTTTTATTATACCACCATGAGATATACAATTACAATGATGTTCATAATTGGGTCTCAGTCATACAGTGTTCCAACACTCGTCCCTCCACCAGTGCCCATTTCCACCACCAACGTCCTCACATTCCCTCCAACACCTCCCCTGCCTGCCTCTATTGCAGGCACCCTTTCTTTCCTCTCTTTCTCTTTCTCTTTCTCTCTTTCTCTTTCTCTTTCTCTATCTCTCTCTTCTCTCTCTCTTTCTCTTTCTCTCTCTGTCTTCTCTTACATATTGTGCTTGCCCTACAGACATTTAGGGTTTATCATGTAAGTCTCTTTGTGTATATTCAGTGCTGAGTTCTAGTCTGGCAGTACCATTTCCCACAATTAGTAGAACACTGGTACATATATACTATATATATATACATATACATAATAATTCCATTAATGAATGCAATCATTCTGTATCTTTTTCCTTCTGACTAATTTCACTCAGCATGATAGTCTCCATGTCCATCTATTTGCAGGCAAATTTCTGACATCGTCTTTTCTGACAGCTGCATAGTATTCCATTGTATAGATGTACCATAGTTTCTTTAGTCAGTCTTCTGTTCTCAGGCATTTAGGTTGTCTCCAGATTCTGGCTATTGTGAATAGAGCTGTGATGAATATAGAAGTGCAGATAGTGTTTCTGATGTGAGTCTCCAGGGCATATTCCCAGGAGTGGTATTGCTGGGTCAAATGGGAGGTCAATTTCTGGTTTTTGGAGGAATGTCCATATTGTTTTCCAAAATGGCTGGACTAGTTAGCAGTCCCACCAACAGTGGATGAGAGTCCCCTTTCCCCCACATCCATGCCAGTACCAGTTGTTCTTGAGTTTTTGGATGTGAGCCAGTTTTCTTTATTGTGGGATGATACCACATTGTTGTTTTGATTTGTATCTCCCTGATGATTAATGATGGATAGCACTTTTTCATATGCCTTTTAGGCCATTCGAATTTCTTCTTTTTTGGAAGTTTCTGTTCATTTCTGCTTACCAATTTATGATGGAGTTGGCTGTTTACTTCTTGTAAAGTTCTACCAGTGCCTAATATATCCTGGATATTAACCCCTTATCAGATGGGTATTGGGTGAATATTCTTTCCCACTCTGTGGACTGTCTCTTGGTTACCAATTCTTTTGAATGGCAGAAGCTTTTCAGTTTTATATAATCCCATTTGTTTATCTTTCATTCCATTTGCTTTGTCAGTGATTTTTTCCTCTGAAGATGCCTTTAGCTTTGATGTCATAGGCGTTTTCCTGTTTTCTTCGATGTACCTTATAGATTCATGTCTGATGTTGAGAACTTTAATCCATTTGACTTTTGTGCATGGTTATTAGAAGGGGAATGAAGTTTATGTTTTTACACATAACTGCCCAGTTTCTATGTACCATTTGTTGAAGAGGTTTCTTTTGCTTCACTTAATATTTTTTTGCTCCTTTCTCCAAGATTAAGTGATTATATATTTGAGATTATTTTTCAGGATATTCAGTTCTATTCCATATGTCTACAGGTCCATCTCTATACCAATATCATGCCATTTTAAGTACGACTGCATTGTAGTCAAGTTTGAAGTTGGGGAAAGTGGTACCTCCCATCTTCTTTTTCCCAAGGATTGCTTTAGCTATTCGTGGGAGTTTATTATTCCATACAACTTTCAGGAGTGTTTGGTCAATTTCTTTGAAAAATGCCATAGGTATCATTATAGGGACCGCATTGAATCTGTATAAAGCTCTAGGGAGTATTACCATTTTGATAATGTTAATTTTCCCCCATTCCATGAGCAGGGAATGTGTCTCCATTTCCTCGTGTCTTTTTATTTCTTACTACACTTGATCTTAGCCAAAAGGCCGAGAGCGGATTGTGTCTTTTTATTTCTTGGAGCAGTGTCTTGTAGTTTTTCTTTGTACAGGTCCTTTACACACTTGGTTAAGCTGATTCCTAGGTATTTGATTTTCTGTGGCGCAATTGTGAATGGGATCGTTTCTTTAATATTCCTTTCTTCTCTTTTCGTTATTTGCATATAGGAAAGTCATTGACTTTTGTGTATTGATTTTGTACCTGCCACTCTATCTATAGGAATCTATTATTTTTAGGAGCTGTTTGGTAGAGAGTTTAGGGTTCTCTAGGTATAACATCATGTCATCTGCATATAGTGACAACTTGACATTTCTTTACTATTCAGATGCCCTTAATGTCCTTTTCTTCTCTGATTGCTATGGCAGGTATATCCAGTACTATTTTGAATAGAATTGCTGAGAATGGGCAACCTTGTCTTGTCCTTGATTTTAGGAGGAAAGCTTTCAGTTTTTTCCCCATTGAAAATGATTCTTTCTGTGGGCTTGTAGTAGATGACTTTGACTATATAGAGGAAGGTTCCTTCAATTCCTATTTTATGGAGAGTTTTTACCATGACCGGGTATTGGAGCCTGTCAAATGCTTTCTCTGCATCTATGGATATGATCATATGGTTTTTTATTTTCCTCTTATTGATATGATATATTATGTTGATTGACTTGTGAATGTTGAACCATCCTTGCATGCCCAGGATGAATCCTACTTGGTCATGGTATATAATCTTTTTGATGACTCTTTGGATTGTGTTTGCTATTATTTTATTGAAGATATTAGCATCTGTGTTCACAAGGGAGATTGGTTTGTATTTTTCTTTTTTTGTGATGTCTCTGTCTGCTATTGGTATCAGGGTGATGTGTGCCTCGAACAAGCTGTTTGGGAGTATTTGTTTCTTCAATTTCCTGGAAGAGCTTGAAAAGGACTCGGAGTAGGTACTTCTTTAGGTTTTGTAGAATTCACTGATGAATCCGTCTGGACCTGGGGTTTTGTATTTGGGCATCATTTTTGTTACTGATTCCATCTCCTCGATGGGATAGGTATGTTCAGGTATTCTAAATCTTCTTGTTGCAGCCTTGGGAGGCTGTGGAAATTCAGGAATTTGTCCATTTCCTCTAGGTTCTCTTGTTTCATGGCATACAGATTCTCAAAGTAATCTGTGATGATCTTTTATAATTTCTGTGGTTTCTGTTGTGATGTCTCCATTTTCATTTCTGATTCTGTTGGTTTGGGTTCTCTCTTTCCCTTTCCTTGCAAGTGGTTTGTCAATCCTGTTTATTTTTTCAACCGAACCAGCTCTTGGTTTCTTTGAGCTTTTGGATTGTATTTTTGGGATTCCATCTCACTGATTTCTGCTCTAACTTTTATTATTTCTTTTCTTTTTGCCTGGGTTGG
>JAJIBD010004069.1:0-40270 GCA_021461705.1 Cryptotis parvus
TCCCAATCCAGATGAGCAGTGAATGTTTCTCTATTTCATCTTTGCCCTCTTTTTGTTTCAGCCTTGGTAACTTGCTTTTAAAGACCTGCTTGGATTATATGAAAGAGAAACACTTCAGAACTCCTAAAAGAAACTGTCACAAGATACACAAAACAGAGCAGCCCACAGATACGCAAAGATTATGACATTCAAACAGTGTACTCATCTGATCAAAGCGTAGCTCATTATCACAGCTTACAATAATCTCATAAAAATCCTACCTCATTGAATGGAAGAAAAATATGACAAGAATTTCCAAAAAGAAGACATTTGAATGTTCAAAGGCATATGAAAAAGTGGTTCACATTAATGGTCATGTAGATGCAAATTAAAACTACATAACATAAAGATACGAAATTCACACACTGGGGAGGGCTGTCTTCTGGCTCTCCTCGAAGCCTCAGCTGGAGGCCTGGGAGGGAAATGCGCACTTAACTCTGGGCCTACTATCCTATAAGAGTCTTGCAAGAAGCAAGAGGTTCCACACCACAAGGGTGCCATTTTCCACATCCGACTTTACAGCTCATCAGAGCTCCAACCCATGGTAGAAAGCCGATCTCTCCCCATTGCAGCTTCATCAGTAATGCATGTAGAGATGAGAGCCTAGATTAATGACAGTATCACACACTCCATGGCAGAGCCCCGGCAAGCTACTCTGTGTGGCATTTGATATGCGCTAAAAACCTAATAATATAGCCGTCATTCTAATGACTCCTGAAGGGAATAAAGCCCGAGGCTCTTGTGTTCCCTGGAGCTTGAGCAAATTTTGGGCCTTGTAGATCGTGACAGGATAGTTATGAGATGTTACTTGCGCCCGCTCATAAATCGATGTAAACAATGGTAATACACGCAAACTAGTGGTGAGCGATACAAATGAATGAGAGATAACAGACGCTTTCACCAAGAAGACTGGCACACATCCAAAAGAGCGTGCTAAACAGTCCGGTGCTGGCATGGATGGGGCAGCAGAGCTGCTACTGCCCTCCCCTGTCCCCAGCAGCAGAGGATCGTATCGAGGTAGAGGTTCGGGAGGGAAGGGTTTCAGCCATGGCTCACCCCACCACAGAGCCCTTTCCTAGAAGCCAGCAGCAGGGAACCCTTTCTAATACCATGAGAGCCGCCATTTTCTCATCCGACTCTCAACTCATCAGAGCTCCACTCCAGCAGAAGAGCTGATCACAAGCTCCAGCTCATCAGACATAATTCAATTCTGCAGTAGTCTTTTTTTTCAAGCCCAAAAATTGTATGCCTGGATCCAGAGACTCATGGTAGATAAAGGTAGAGCTGCTCCTCCTCTCCCCAGCTTGCTGGAGTTGAGCTTTCTTCGATCATGAGGCGCGCAGGAGGCAAGGCAGTAGTTCCCAGCCCTGGGCCCCGCGCACTCCCATAATACAATAGAGCCTCCTTTAAGCAGCCAGAGGAACCCCTCTACACTCATGAGGGGTGGCTGCCATTTTCACATCGGACTCCCTGCCACATCAGAGCTCCACCCTTAGATATTTAGTATAAAATTCAATTAGACTTTTGCACTGCAGAAACCTAAAGCTCCCAACAGATGAATAATCTTTACGCAATAACTGGAGGAAACTAACAAGACCCTTCATTCCAAATGTGTACAGTTATCCTGTGTGTGTAATGCTACTCCTGAGCCTGTAGCATGTCCTTTTTGGTAGGTCCAGTATCTTATTGAATTTCTTTTATAATGAAGCTCAGGGTTTCTGGGAATCCAATACTGGAGATCGCAAAGAGCAGTGTGACAAGTCGGCCGGGACATCACAATCACCTTCACTGGTTCCTCCAGGCTGGATTTCCGCGGCAGGTCTAACATGAATGGGATTAAGAAGACTCCTGCCGAGGCGCGGTCCTCCAACACAGTACTCTCCTCTATCCCCATCTTTAAATATACCAATACATCGATATTTAGAATACAGATTTAAAATGGTAGATCTATTCAATAAATTGTTACATTTAATATTTAAATGCAGATTTCAAATTTTTTTAATTTATAAAAAGATATATTTAAATACTGGAGGAAACTGCATTCATATGAAGTTTGTTTTTTCCAGACCAAACCATTTCTGTGGAAGAGTTCTGTGGCTCGAGGAAGAGGTCTGGCTCCCTCCAGAAGAACATGGGTTCTCAGGCAGTGCAAGAATTCTATTGCTCACAATCACCAACATGCTCCAGGACCCTAATTCACTACTCGGCAGTAACCACTCATGAGTGAACCTGTTCAAAATGCCAGGTATGCAAGTTTCTGCATCTGAACATTCTAGTCTTTCAAAAAGAGCCAGGAATGGGGACCCTCCACCATCTCCCTATGCTCCAGAAGAGCAGTGGTCATGCCCCAGTGACTGCATCGTGCGCTAAAGTAATCTCACCAGTCTTCATGATCCATAGATTTATATATAAATCTCCAAAAGACCATCATCTAATAACTTAATACAACCTCTCTGCAATTCCTGGGGCACACGTAGCACATGTGACATCTCAAGCTTTATAATATGGTTAAACAAATATTCTATTGGTTAACCAATAGAATAAAATGTAATATTCTATTACATTTTATGGATGCAAGTATCACTTGATCCTTGATAATAACAAGTTGTGTAATCAAAATGCCTACTCATTTCCAACTTATAATTCTAATACAAAAAGAGCTCAGTGCCCCAATTTTTTTCCCTTTATAAGATTGAACAATACTCATTAACCTTCTAAGAAAGCATTTCTCTATCACGTATAAGCAGACTAGGTATAATAAACAATACAAAATTAATTTTGAGTGTCTGTTTAGGGTAGGCTCAAGTAGAGTGTAGGGAAAGTTTGAAATAATTATTGTATATAGTAGCAATTGTGGTGTTTGGGGTTGTTTTATTGAATAATAGAGATTTTTGGGGGTGTTATTTATTTATATTAATATTATATTATACCACGTTGAGATATACAATTGCAAAGATGTTCATGTTTGGAATTCAGTCATACAGTGCTCCAGCACCAATTCCTCCACCAGTGGCTTTTCCCACCACCAATTCCCTACCAATTTCCTAATACCAGAGTGCCCGATTCCCTCCCACCCCACCCCTATCTCCATCTATGTAAGGCTCTTTATCTTTCTTTTACTCTTTCTATTTGTCTTTCTTCTATTTCTCTTTTTCTCTCTCCTTCTCTCTTCTTTCTCTTACACATTGTGGATTACAATGCATATATTTAGAGGTTATCATGTGTATCTTTGCATCATGAACATCTTTGTAATTGTATATCTCACGGTGGCATAATAAAATATTTTCAAGAAAAAAAATTAAAAATAAGCTGAAAATATCTATCACTATCACTATCCTCCCATTGATCATCTATTTGCTAGAGCAGGCACCAGTAATATCTCCAGATGTCCTGTCTCATGCTAGTAGAGCCCAAGGACATCTGCTTGCTCCAGGAACATGCAAGAGCCTCAAAGCATTATTTTTAGGTCATGGGAATGAACTAATATAATTGTTACTGGTATTTGGCATATCAAATACAACACGGGCAGCTTGCCAGGCTTGCTGTGCAGGTGGCATGCCCTTGTGGTCACCTCTAAATATAGCATTTATAGTGAACCAAACAGCCGCTTGCAGTCGCAGGAGACGGGCTGTGATAGGCTGTCGCTGGGTGGAGTTATGGCGAGAGGAAAGTCTGGATGTGGAAAATGGCGGTCCGATGGAGTGGGGGGGGTCATCTGGCTTGTTGTGCAGCTCTCCTGGGGGTGGCGGGCCAGGGCTAGAATCCGCCATCCCTCCCAGGCGCCTCGTGAGTGACTGGGCACAAGGAGAGCAAGTAGCAGCTCTTCTCCATGTCTATAAGTCTCTGGATCAGCATACCTGGGCGGATAGAAAAAAAAAACTGCTGCAGGGTGGGTGTCGATTGATCCGGGTTGTGATAGGCGGTTGCTGGGTAGGAGTTATGACGAGTGGGAAGTCTGGTTGTGGAAAATGGCGGTCAATGAAATGGGGGTGGTCATCTGGCTTGCTGTGTGGCTCTGCTAGGTGGCGGATTTACACTTTATACAGCTTTCACATTCCTTCAGAAATCTGCATCCAGATTTGCTCATGTTCTGGCCCAGTGCTGTGGAGCATCCCAAGCTTCTATATTGCTTATAGAAATATCTATATGCAATATAACATGAACCTGTGCTAAGGGATCACTCCTGGTTACGCAGGGGACAACAGTGATAGAGGATAGAACCCTGGTTGGTTGCAAAGTACATGCCCTAAGTGCTATAGTCCAACCCATATTTAGTATTTCTTGAGCAGCGGACAGTGAGAAGCTGCTTATGGTAAGTCTCATAGGACCCTTTATGTACTTTGAAGAGAGATACACCTAAGAATTTTTCTTTCCCTTTGTAGAAATGAATAATGGGAACAAAGCTACTACCTCCATTCATTGCAAAAAGACATGTGGTTCCAAAACACTAATAGTCTCTAGCTAGTCAAGACAGAACAGGACCTCATCCTCCTATGGACAACTCAGGTGCCCAATAAGCCCAATAAACACACCAGGATTCCTAGTGGAAACTCTCAAGCTTTGATCCTAGTTTACAGAAGTTCCCAGGCAAGAACCAGCAGCAGCAGAGCACTGGGGGATGAGAGGAAGCTGGCCAATGAGCCTTCTCAGGGCTGATCAACAGTTTCCTTCAGGTGTGTGGGGTTAATTTTTTCCAGACAGAAACAATAAGGGATAGAGGTTCTGAGGTCCCTCAGTTCCCAACCCCAGAGAAGAACAGGAAGCAGGGACAATTCTCTGCATTAGTTTTTGTTTGGGGTCACACTCATTAATGCTCATGGTCAAATGAACCTGTGCTAAGGGATCACTCCTGGTGGCTCCAGGGACAAATGGGGTGATCAGGGGACAAATGGGGTGCCTGGTCGGCTAAAAGCATATGCCCTACGTCCTATTTCTCCAACCCATATTTACTGTTTCTTGAGCGGACAGTGAGAAGCTGCTATGGTAAGTCTCATAAGACCCTTTATGTACTTAGAAGAGAGATACATTTAAGAAAAGAAAACTACAAGACACCGCTCCAAGAGATAAAAGAGGACACAAGGAAATGGAAACACATTCCCTGTTCATGGATGGGGAGAATCAACATTGTCAAAATGGTAATACTCCCTAGAGCTCTGTACAGATTCAATGCAGTCCCTATGAGGATACCGATGACATTCTTCAAAGAAATTGACCAAACGCTCCTGGAAATTTGTATGGAACAATAAACCCCCAAGGATAGCTAAAGCAATTCTCGGGAAAAAGAAGATGGGAGGCATCACCTTTCCCAACTTCAAACTGTACTACAAGGCAGTAGTAATTAAAACAGCATGGTATTGGAATAAAAAACAGACCTGTGGACCAATGGAATAGAATTGAGTATCCTGACACCCAACCTCAAACACATGATCATTTAATCTTTGATAAAGGTGCAATGAATCTAAAATGGAGTAAGGAAATCCTCTTCAACAAGTGGTGTTGGGAAAACTGGGCAGCAATATGTAAAAAAATGAATTTGGACCTGTGTCTAACACCATGCACAAAAATCAGATCAAAATGGATTAAAGATCTCAATATCAGAATTGAATTCATAAAGTACATTGAAGAAAATATAGGGAAAAACCCACCACGACATTGAAGCTAAAGGCATCTTCAAAGGTGAAACACCACTAACAAAGCAACTAGAAGAAAACATAAACATATGGGACTACATGAAACTAAAAGCTTCTGCACCTCAAAAGAAACAGTGACTAAGATAAAAAAGCAGTCCACAGAATGGGAAAGAACATTCACACAATACCCATCTGATAAGGGGTTAATATCCAGGATATATCAGGCACTGGTAGAACTTTACAAGAAGAAAACAAACAACCCCATCAAAAAATGGGGAGAAGAAATGAACAGAAATTTCAGCAAGGAAGAAATTCGAATGGCCAAAAAACATATGAAAATGCTCATCATCACTAATCATCAGAGAGATGCAAATCAAAACAACAATGAGATACCACTTTACACCACATAGACTGGCACATATTCAAAGAGCAAGAACAACAAGTGCTGGCGTGGGTGTGGGGAAAAGGGGACACTCATCCATTGTTGGTGGGAATGCCCGGCTGGTACAGCCTTTCTGGAAAACAAAATAGACTTTCCTCCAAAGACTAGAAATTGAACTCCCATTTGACCCAGCCATACCACTCCTGGGAATCTACTCTGGGAAACCAAAAACACGCAGCGGAAGCACCATCCCTACTTCTATGTTCATAGCAGCATTATTCACAATAGCCAGAATCTGGAAGCAACCAGAGTGCCCGAAAATCGATGACTGGATAAAGAAGCTTTGGTACATCTACATAATGGAATACTATGCAGCTGTTAGGAAAAATGAAGTTATAAAATTTGCCTATAAATGGATGGACATGGAGAAGATTATGTTGAGTGAACTTAGCCAGAAGGAGAGAGACAGATACAGAATGACTGCATTTATTTGCATGGCATAAATATATATGTACATATTATGATACCAATATTTAAGGTCAAGTGAAACATATATCAGGAGGTCTTGTCAAAGGTGGAAATTATCACAAACGTGTGGGAGTCAGAGTTTAGGTAAGACAGAAAATGGAACAGGGTGCTAATAATAGTCGAGGGTACTAATGCCAACCTAGAACTGAGCATTAAATAGAGGCAAAAGGATACACATGACAACCTTTTAATGTATGTTCTGTAATCCATAGTCTGGAAGGGGAAGGAAAAGAGAAAGAGAGAGAAAGGGAAAGAAATAAAGAACCTACCATGGAGCAGGGCTGGGGAAGCGGGGAGGGAACCGGGGATGTTGGTGGTGGGAGATGGGGGACTGGTGGAGGGGACGGGTGCTGAAACACTGTATGACCAAAACCCAAACATGAACTTTTTAATTCTATATCTTTTTATTTGTATATCTCACGATGGTATAATAAAATACTTAAAAAAAAAGAACCTCCCATAGAGGCAAGCTAGGGGAGGGGGAGGAACTGGGTACATTGGTGGTGGGAAATGGGCACTGGTTGGGGGATGGGTGCTGGAACACTGTATGACCGAAATCCAAACGTGAACATCTTTGTATATCTCATGATGGTATAATAAAATATTTTAAAAAATTAAAAAAAAGAAAATTCTTTCCCTTTGTAGAAATGAAAATGGGAACAACGCTACTACCACCCTTACTTCATTGTAGAAAGACATGTGGTTCAAAACACTAATAGTCTCTAGCTGGTCAAGACCGAAGACTAGGAATTGGGTCACAGCCGGTATTTTCTCTCCCCTCTATGAAAATGAGCGAACAGCGAGGAGCAGACACAGCATGAAGCTTGAGACAGTGCAAGGTGAGCTTTTTCATGCAGCCAGTGACAGGAATTACTCCATCTCTAACATCTCTTAGTTTTGGCTTCCTGTACCCCCAAGCCAGCAACAGAATGTCCCTCAGGGAAACAGTCCTGGGAAGATCTCTCGATTGTAACCTAAACCTAGTCACCCCAGAATTCTATTCTCAGCACTATGAGGAAGATGGATACTGCCTGGGCAGCTATGTCTGGAGGGGACCTGCTGAACTTGGTCTAAGGGATGAGACCTTCAGGTCCAACCAGAGAAACATTTCCCAACTGTGCAGATTCATCTCTGGGGTGGCCCTGCTCTTTCTTGCCCACTAGTTAGATTGAGACTTGGGGGATACATTGGATCAGGAAGTGTTGTGAAATGACAGAACAGCGCTGTCCTGAACATGGAGAGGTTCTCAGGGATCCTGTGGTCTGACACACTGATGCTGAAGCTCCAGAAAACCAAATTTCCCAAGTTGCTTATCTCTTTGTCCTTCCTAAACCTGTCTACTGATTCCCAGCATTCAGAGGATCCCTGCGAGAATGGAATGAGAAGCTAAACCCCATCGATCATTTGCACAGGTAATCTTCCTGTGTCTTCCCAGAACCTAAGGTGTGACACTGCAGGGAAGCCGTAAACAAAGTTAGGAAAATCCTGGATGGCGGAGGGTAAAGAGGGAGGAACATTTGAGATCTATGAAGTCACCATGGAGGCAGGAGAAGGACTCCTGGGATGAGGTGAGTACCAGGAACCCATCCCAGACGGGGCCATCCTCCCTGCAACGTGAGACTTCTGTTCCTACAGAAACCTGCAGAAGGATCCTGATCAAACCAAAAACCGACAGTTTTGCTATCAAGGACCGAGATCAAGGCCTAGCAGAGCCTGTCTAAAAAAAATACAAGAAAATTTCACAAGCTCTCAGATCTGGGATCAACACACCAGCATAGGCCGTGCCCTACAACAACAGAAAAGCACCATGAAAATAGTGAAAGCTCTTTGCTCTGGGGTCAAGACATCGCTACAGACCATGGCCAACCATTGCAGGAAAAAATGCATGAAAATGGTATACGGTCTCGTCCTGGGGAAAACACTCCAACAAAGGCCTTGCCAGAGTCAAGGTAGGGGCACAGCTTGACAAGTGTGTTTATCTTCAACTCTCAGATAAGGACCCCAGAAAATGAACTGACTGCAGACACTGTCCAAACTATTTCCCTATCCAATTCCCACAATCCATTGTCAGGGGAACCGCCAACTCTGGCCTCTACTCTAACAGCAGGATCTCAAGCTCCTGTGCTGGGCTCTCTCTCAAAACATCCATCTACTAATAAGACCTCTGGAAGATCTCTCGTCCCACCACTATCTGTTCTGGAGTGCCTAAACTGGCTTCTCTCAATAATTCTGTGGTTTGGGGCAAAGTATCATCTGCTGCTTAATCTAAACCACTTGTCCTGTGCTAAACCTTAAGCACAGGACAAGGCCTCTTAGAAGCACTGGCTTAACTCTCCATCAACATCTAAGTTTCTGTCAGATGATAATGAGCGAGACACCCCAAGCGCTCATCCATGAGGAGCATCTCTTCCCCATGGAACATCTCTTCCCCATGGACCCTCTGAAGAATTGCCATGTTCTGGGGCACATTGGTCAGTTTGCTTATTATGGAGCAGCTAGAGGCAATGTTGTAATCTAACTTTAAAAGGAAGATGACACAAATTGAGCGTGGCTGTTCCCGTGTGTGCTGTCGCCCCTGGCCAAGCATCCTCTGCCATTACAACAAGCTTTGAAAAGCAGAAACAAACCCCCTCTCCAAGGGGTGTAAAGTCCATCAGTCCCATCACAGAGACCACGGAATGAAAACCACTTCAGTGAGTCCCCTCACTGTGTCTTCAGCTGGGCATGAGGAAACCAAGAAGGCCCTGGGAAGGACCACAATTGATGTCTGCCAAGGTCTCTCCAAGGCACATGTACCTGGCCAGGAGAGCAGGACGCCTTCTCAGATCGTCCCATTCCGAGGCAGGGAGAGATTACAGCAGAGAGAGCGGGGTTGGAGTGCACAAGAAGCTCCCAAGAGGACTCTCCAAGTTCAATGATACAAAAACACGGAAAGAAGAGCCAAGGTCTATTTCTACCAGACTGCTCTCAAAAAGGTAGCTCTCTAAAAAAGAACTAAAAAATAAAATCATTGAGGGTGAAAGAAGTCAAAAAAAGTTGAAAGGGAAAAGGTTGAAGTTTGGGATGCATCTTGGGCCCTAGTGTTCAGGCCAGGTCCTACATGACCAACCAGAGTCTGAATCCATTTAATTCAAGGATAGAAAATGTGGCTCCTCAAGAGAGGAATGAACCATAACCTGCAACAAAGGTTGCCAATAAATTTAATCTATCAGCAATTGGAGGTTCAAATAAAAATACGCAAAGGCATGCCATCAAATTCTCTAAGACATCCCACACTGAAGTGCTCCTTCAAGACACTGCAACAGGTATATTGATCCCAGATACTCCCAACACCGTGCTCCTTCAAGACATGCACACTACGTGCTCCTTGCTGCAGACGTCTTGGCAGATCAGGGGGCACAGTCTCATTTCGCAAACAAACAAGGTGGTGGACTCTGTGTCCAGCTCTTTTTTAGAGCACATATTCCATGGAAAACGTAACCAGAAGCAGCAGGAGCCCAGTATGCTGATAGCCAAATGCTCACTCCAACAGGAATACAGAGTAATGTTATAATAATAGAAAGAGATGACAGCACTTACGGAAAAGGATAAGAAGAGTGCAGTTCTCCTAAGTAGCCGAACAGCAGACCTTCCTACATGGTTGGTGTGAAGCAAGTCTGGATCAAGAAAAGTCAGAGAACAATGCAGACTAAAGGAGATAATAGTTTAGGCTGCGGATGAGGACGAGTCAACTGTTTATGAGCGGAATATGCAGACATCTGTGAAAGAGGAGGATGAAAAAAAGGGCCAAAACAGGGAAAAATATGAAAGTTTCATGAAGGAGGACTTCCCCAATTTTGGGAAGCATTCCAAATCCTGTTGGGTAAGAGAGAGATTCATGTAAGAGCCAGATATTGAGCCTGCTGGGGCAGGAGGGTACATGAGAGGAAAATACAAGGCACTTTCGACATCGTGTGAACTTTAATAAGACAGATTAAGGATGGAAATATCTGGGTAATAACATCAGGTTCTCCTCAAGCAGTTCCCAGAGTCATAGCTCTTTCCAAAGTAGGCAGACTCACAAATAGAGAGTTATTGTAGCACACACCATTGCAACAGTTGGGGGAAATGCTGCAGAAATTGGGGCTTCAGGAAGTCACCCGTGCCTCAGAAGAAAACTACACAGCCCAAACTGTGAGCCCTTACCAGGAAGCAATGCCTACATTACAATGGGGTATCACACACCCACAAAAAATACAGGAGCAGAAATGTGCTCTCTTTTCAGCGGTCACCCCTCCAAGCCACAAAATCATTTCAAAGAACAAATATATCGGATTTGGGTCATGCCGCCACAGGAGTTAGTGTACAAAGCTAGACCTAGACAGCAAATGTCCAGCGTTTCCGGAACCAATGAGCAGATTCACAGTCCCTCAACTCTCCAACTAAGAAAAATCTGGCCGGTTTACCAGGATAATTGTCCTCCCCATATTGACCAAGAGGAAGCCACTTGCCCAAGAAACAGTCCAGTAAGGTCTGGGAAAGGCAGAATATTCCCGGTGTAACAAAACTCTCCTGTTCTAAACGCACAGCAGAATACTTTTTCTGAAAACAAACTTGGGTGTTTGGGTTTGATTAGTTTTGGTTTTGACTACTGGTAGCCCCTGGCTTTTCCTTCCCACCAATCTTTAAGGATATGGGTACCCTTAAACAGTGAAAAAGTTCAATGTAGATTTGACATATTTCTGTGAACAAAGGGAAGAAAGAAGATTTTAGGGCCCCAGTGGACCAGCTTCTTCCCTCAGAAGATGCTTCCTGTCCATGTCCAGAGTCAGACAGATAAGCTGCCCTTGCTCCCCACAAAGGCCCACAAGGAAAACCTTCAAGCAGGGATGACTGACACCTCTTTCATGCACCTCTAGTTAGATTTAACAAATACAGAGATAAGGAGCTCACATTCATGTGATTCTTATTGAACCTTTATCCAGGGCTCAAGTGGACTCAGAGGCCATCAAACATGTTCAATGTGGTCTCACCTGGCTCCCGTCCCTCAGGCCCAGTGCTATTAGAAGAAAGAAGCCCCCAGAGAGGACTAAGGATTAAGAACTGAAGGGGGTGTCCAGGAGGGTCTACAGCATGTCAGTTGTCCCTGGTTTCCTCACTCAGCTTTCCACACACAACACCGGGAGGCAGGAGCAATTTTCCAAGGGAAAGATTTTCCAATAGTTCTGTAAGCTTCATCACGTGCCAATTGCAGCAGACGTGTGAGCAAACTGATCTCTCCAGGTGTGGGTGCAGTCTAAACTATGAAATGACAAAACAGAACTGTCCGATCCATGCAGAGTGCCAGGGTTCCTGCGGCATGATACACTGATGCTGAACCGCTAGAGAATCAATTTCCCCCAAAGTCGGCCTTGAAGTGTAGCTTATGTCTTTGTCCTTCATAACCTTTCTCCTGATTCTAAGCATTTAGAGGCTGACAGCAATAACAGAATGAGACACAAAGCCCAACTATCTGTTCTTTTTTTCCAATTTTTTTTTTTTTTGCTTTTTGGGTCACACCTGGCAATGTTCAGGGGGTTCTCCTGGCTCTGCACTCAGGAATTACTCCTGGCGGTGCTCGGGGGACCATATGGGATGCCGGGGATCGAACCCGGGCCGGCACAGGCCGGCCGCGTGCAAGGCAAACGCCCTACCCGCTGGGCTATCGCTCCGGCCCCCTTTTTTTTCAATTTTTAAAAAACTTTATTTAAACACGGTGACTAACAGAGTTGTTCACAGTACAGTTGTTTCAAGTGTTCATTATTCGAACACCAGACCTACCACAAATGAGCCCTTACCGCCACGAAAGACCCTTGTTTGCCACCCACTCCCTATCCCCATGCCTGCTCCCTTTGCTGGCACTAATTATATTGCTTATTACAACATGTATCACAGAATGGTATTGCTTAAGTCATGATCTTATTGCAGCTCAATTTATCTCTTTTTTTCTATGCTGTTGTTTTTGAGCTCATATCTAAGCAATTGTCTAGTCCAACATAACAGGCATTTTTTAAAAATTTGGAGGGGCTAGGCTACTTTTGGTGGTATTTAAGGTTTACTCCTGGCTCTGTGCTCAGTGATCACTTCTGATGCTGCTTGGGGGACCTCTAGGGTTGAGCCAGATGGCTCCATGCAAGGCCTCCAGCCCCAGAGATTCACACCATTTTCTTCTGAATTTAAGTTCTCCCATGATCTCCCTGACAATGAATTTAGCCAACTATCTGTTCTTAAGTAAATAATCTTCCCCGTGTCCTCCCTGAACCTCAGGTTTGACACCAGTGGGGAAGTGATGAAACAAAGTGTTGGTAAAACCTGGGCGGCTGGAGGGTGCAGAAGGAACAGCATTTGGAACTTTGGGAAGTTACTATGGTGGCGCTAGAGGAACTTCCGACTGCCGGTGGGTTCCAGGGACCTTGCCAGTCTGGGCTATTCCACCCTGGAGCTTGTGCCTTCTGCCCTTGAAGCAATCAGCAGAAATGCCCTGGCAGAAATGAATGCCAACAATTTTGCTATAAGGTGCCAGAAACAGGCCTCACAAAGCCCACCTGAAAATATGAAGAAAATGGTGAATGCTCTCAGCTCTGGGGTCAACACCCCAATAGGCCCTTTCTGACCACACCAGAAAAATACTCCATGAAAATGGTGAAAGCTCTCAGCTCTGGGGTCAACACGCCAACACAAGCCCTGCCAAACCTGCTGTTGGAACACAGCTTGAGAAGAGTTATTACCATCCACTCTTAGATGAGGAACCCAGAGTATAGACTGAAGACACTGTTGCTGCTATTTACTTGTCCAGTGCTTTCACTCCATTGACAGGGCACCTGTTAAAGTGAAGGAAGCAGCCAAACAGGTGGACCATGAGAAGGCAACAGTTTGGGATGTTGTGTTGGGCCCTAGTGTTCCGGCCAGGTCCCAGACAACTAACCGGAATCTGAGTCCTTTTAGTTCAAGGATCGAAAATGTGGCTAAACAACATAGAAATGAACCATATCTTGAAAGAAAGCTTGCAAATAATTTCATAAATTCGACTTACAAGTATATGAGGCGCAAATCAAAATTCTCAATGCTGTGCCATAAAATTTCCTATGAGATCTCATGCTGAAGTGCTCCTTCAAGACACTGCAACACGTGTGTTAATCCCAGATATTCCCTACACCGTGCTCCTTCAAGAGTTGCACACAAACGTTCTCCTTGCTGCAGACATCTTGGCTGCTCAGAGGGCACAGATTCATTTCTCAAAGAAAGGGCATCGAGGTCTTTATCATGGAAAAGAGCACATATTCAATGGAAAATTGAACCAGAAGCAGCAGGAGTCCATTATATAAAAAGATAAATGTGAGTGTCAAATGTTCCCTCCAGCAGAAACACAGAGTGACATTACCACTGTTGTAAGAGTGGACAGCACTTAACAGAAAATCTTCCCACCTCAGCTTGTATATACCGTGGACAGGAATGAGAAGTTGAAAGAACAACATGGGAGAGTGAGAAGGAAGTCATAGTTGGGCTATGGAGGTGGATGAGGCAACAGTTCTTGAGAGGAAATGCTAACTTTTGAGAAAAAGAACATGAAAGAAGATCCAGAGCTGGCCAACACATCAAACTTTCATATCAGAGGGATTCCTCAGTCTGGGGGAAACGCTCCCCTGTGCTGATGGGAGAGAGATAGAGTCAGGAAATCCTTCCTTCTTGGGACAGAAAATAAACCTAAAGTAGCAGGAGGTTAAATGACAGAAAGTACAGGACATCTTCCACGTGATCTGAACTTTAGTAGGACAGTCTGTCAAAGATGAGAAGGTCTGGGTCAAACCATCTGGTTCGCATTAACCATTTCATAGACAGAGTCCAGGCAAAAGCTGGCAGATTCATGAAAAGGAGAGTCTTGCAGCCCACACCATTTGAACCGCCGCAGGGAAAAAAATACTGCTATAGAATCTGGAGATTCAGCAAGTTACCAGTGCCTCAGAAGAAAACCTGCACAGCCCAAACTGTCACCCCCACCAGACAGCAACTCCTACAATCAGAGGGGTCTCTCACACCCAGGGAAAAGAAACTGGAACAGAATGTTGCTCTCTTTTGCATCAGGTCACCCCTGAAATCCACAAAAACCTGACAAAGAGCACAGCACCTCTAGTAAGATGAAACCATTACAGAGAGTAGGAGCTCACATTCCTGTGATTCTTACCAAACTGGACTCAAGGGTTCAAGTCAGACTCAGAGGCCATCAAACTGGTTCCATGTAGGTCTCACCCGGCACCCAGAATCAGAAGACAATTGAAGGGTTTGGCCAGGATGGCCCATAGCACGATTGCTGTCCCAGATTTCCTCTGCTCAGCTATCCACACCTAACACAGGGAGACAGGAGCAATTTTCCAAAAGAAAAATGTTTGCAAATCTTCTGGAAGGATCCTCCATGTGCCAATTGCTGCAGACATTTGAACAGACTCTGAAGCTAAGCAATCACTCCAGGTGTGGGTGCAGTCTCTACCTCACATCTCTCAAAACTATGTTGGTCGCACATTCAGGTCAGAAGTTAGACGTGTCTGCCTAGAGCTGTGGAATCACCGTGTAGCCAGGATCAGATCCTAGATATTCCTGTTCATAGCCTCACATTACACCAAACACAAATCCTACACGGTCCCCAATTCAGAGCCACAGAGAGAGATGTCTGACATAGTGTCGGGGGACGCCGCGGGTCCCCAACAGTGCTGGGAAACGAGTTCGATTCTACTTCCGAAGCCAGTGGGGAATGGATGAAAACTCAGGAACCTGGTGCTGTTTGAAAAGGGCTTTACTAACACAGGTTCCGATATACAATCCAAGAGCAGGGAAATCCTCTGGACTCTAGGTTCCCAGCTAGGCCACAGCCACATGTAGGCCAAGATGGCTGCCACCACGTGTTGAGGCCCAACAGAGGGACTCAACTGGAGTCTGAAGGAGAGGACGGAGAAGCAAAACGCCAAAGGAAGCAGAAATGGCAAAAGGGAAAAGAGAGCTTCTTTCTTCTTGCAGCTTATTTTATAGCTAGAAATCTACCCACCCAGTAGGGGAGGGGTGGTCTGACTTGTTCACCCCAGCAGAACCTGACAACAAGCCAGAGCACCCTCCCCTACTCCATGGGGCCCGCCATTTTCCACATCCAGACTTCCCTCTCATCACAACTCCACCCAGCAGACCAGACATCACAGCCTGGATCATCGACAGCCACCCTGCACCAGTTTTTTTTTTCAATCTAGCCCAGGTATGCTGAACCAGAGGCTCTCAGACATGGGGCAGAGCTGGTACTTGCTCTCCCTGTGCCCAGCTGCTCGTGAGACGCCCAGGAGGCGTGGCGGGTTCTAGCCCTGGCCTGCCACCACAGCAGAACCTCACAACAAGTCACAACAAGTCACATCCTTATAAAAATGACAAAAACAATAGACAGAGATCGAATACTGAAAGCATCAAGATCAAAGAAGGAAATCACATACAAAGCAGCATCCCTGAGATTTACAGCAGACTTCTCAGATGAAACACTCCAAGCCCGAAAACAATGGTGGGATATTGTGAAAAGACTCAATGAACTTCAGGCCTCACCAAGAATTCTTTACCCAGCTAGACTTACTTTCAGATGAGAAGGAAAGATACACAACTTCATGGATAAACAACAACTCAGGAAATTCATAGACTCAAAACCAACTCTAAAAGAAGGATTGAAGGGTCTGTTGTAAAATAAGACAACCCAAAACCACTGCAAGTTTAAACAGAAAGATGGCACAAAATCCAATGACAATAATCTCTCTCAACGTCAACGGTCTAAATGCACCAATTAAGAGGCACAGGGTGGCAAAATGAATTAAAAAACTGAATCCAACATTCTGCTGCCTACAAGAAACACATCTGAATAACCAGAGCAAACACAGACTCAAAGTCAAAGGCTAGAAAACCATTCTCCATGCAAACAACCCCTCCAAAAAGGCGGGTGTGGCCATACTCATATCAGAAAATATAGATTTCAGGCTGAAAAAGGTTAAAAGGGACAATGAAGGCCATTTAATAATTAAGGGGTATGTATACTGGGAAGAATTCACACTACTGAACAAATATGCACCAAACGAGGAGCCAGCAAAATACTTAAAATGACTATTAATAGACCTCAAAGAAGACATTAACAGTAGCACAATAATAGTCGGAGACTTCAACACTACCTTATCGAATATGGATAGATCAACGAGGCAGAAACTCACCAGGGAAATACTGGACCTGAAGGAAGAAATGGAAGAAAGAGAGCTGGTTGATATATAAAGGGCTTTTCATCCCACAAAAGTTGAATACACATTTTTTTCCAGTGCACATGGAACATACTCCAAGATAGACCATATACTGAGCCACAAAGCATGCCTCAACACAATTTAAAAGATTGACATTGTGTCAACTGTCTTTTCTGATCACGATGCACTGAAAATAGTAGTTAACCATACACAGAAGCAGGGAGCTAAACCAAACACCTGGAACTAAACAGCTCACTGCTGAACAACAAATGGGTCATAGAAGTAATCAAACAGGAAATCCAAATATTCCTAGAAACAAATGGCAATGAAGATACCAACTATCAGAACTTGTGGGACATAGCAAAAGATGTGTTAAGAGGAAAGTTCATAGCTCTGCAAGCATTCATCAGGAAAGAAGAAAGGGCCCACAAAAATAACCTGACCTCACAGCTGATAATATTAGAAAACGACCAACAAAAGAAGCCCAACCCAGGGAGAAGGAAGGAAATAATAAAACTTAGGGAGGAAATCAATGATCTGGAAACCAAAAAAAATCCAAAAGATTAATGAAACCAAGAGCTGGTTCTTTGAAAAATTAAACAAGATCGACAAGCCACTGGCAAGACTTGTAAGGACAGGGAAAGAGAGAACACAAATAAACAGAATCAGAAATGAAAATGGTGACATCACAACAGAAACCACAGAAATCCAAAAGATCATCAGAGATTACTTTGAGAACCCGTATGCCACAAAACATGAGAACCTAGAAGAAATCAATAAATTCCTGAAGTCCTATAACCTCCCACGATTGAAACAAGAAGACCTCCAATTCCTGAATAAGCCTATCACCATCTAGAAAATTGAAACAGTAATTAAAAGTCTGGCCAAACACAAAAGCCCAGGTCCAGATGGGTTCATTAGCGAATTCTACCAAACCTTTAAGGAGGACCTATTGCCAGTCCTGTTCAAGCTCTTCCAGGAAATGGAAGAAACAGAAACACTCCCAAACAGCTTTTACGAGGCACATATCACCCTGATACCCAAAGCAGGGAGAGAAAACACAAAGAAGGAAAATTACAGACCAATCTCCTTGATGAACACAGATGCTAAGATCTTCAACAAAATCCTAGCAAACAGAATCCAAAGACTAATCAAGAAGTTTATACATCATGACCAAGTAGGATTCATCCCGGGAATGCAAGAATGGTTCAACATTCGCAAATCAATCAACATAATACATCATATCAATAAGAGAAAAAATAAAAACCATAAGATTCTATCAATAGATGCAGAAAAAGCATTTGACAAGATCCAGCACCCATTCATGATTAAAACCCTCCAGAAAATGGGAATTGAAGGAAGCTTCCTCAAGATAGTCAAAGCCATCTACCAAAAGCCCACAGCGAGTATCATTCTCAATGGGGAAAAATTGAAATCCTTCCCCTTAAGATCAGGAACACGACAAGGTTGCCCTCTCTCACCTCTTTTATTCAATATAGTACTGGAAGTACTCACCATAGCAATCAGAGAAGAAAAGGACATTAAGGGCACCCAGATACGCAAGGAAGAAATCAAGCTATCATTATTTGCAGATGACATGATATTATACTTAAAGAACCCTAAACTCTAGACCAAAAACTCTTAGAAACAATAGAAATGTATAGTAGAGTGACAGGGTACAAAATCAATACCCAAAAGTCGATGGCTTTCCTATACCCAAATAACGAAAGAGAAGAAAGGGATATTAAGAAATCGATTCCATTCACAATTGTGCCACAGAAAATCAAATACCTGGGAAACAGCTTAACCAAGTGTGTAAAGGACCTATACAAAGAGAACTACATGACACTGCTTCAAGAAATAAAAGAGGACACGAGGAAATGAAAACACATTCCCTGCTCATGGATGGGGAGATTCAACATTGTCAAGATGTTAATACTCCCTAGAGCTTTATAAAGATTCAATGCGGTTCCTATGAGGGTACCCATGACATTCTTTAAAGAAACTGACCAAACACTCCTGAAATTCCGTGTGGAATAATAAACCGCCACGGATAGCTAAAGCAATCCTTGGGAAAAAGAAGATGGGAGGCATCACCTTTCCCAACCTCAAACTGTACTACAAAGCAGTAGTAATTAAAACAGCATGGTACTGGAATAAAAACAGACCTTTAGACCTATGGAATAGAGTTGAGTATCCTGACACCCACCCTCAAAGGCATGATCAGTTAATCTTTGATAAAGGGGCAAAGAGTCCAAACTGGAGTAAGGGAAAGCCTCTTCAACAAGTGTGCTGGGAAAAATGGACAGCTACATGTAAAAAAAATGAATTTGGACCTGTGTCTAACACCTTGCACAAAAATAAGATCAAATTGGATTAAACATTTCAATATCAGACCTGAATCCATAAAGAATGTTGAAGAAAATATAGGAAAAACCCTCCACGACATTGAAGCTAAAGACATCTTCAAAGGTGAAACACCACTAACAATGCAACTAGAAGAAAATATAAACATATGGGACTACATGAAACTGAAGAGCTTATGCACCTCGAAAGAAACAGTGACCAAGATAGAAAGACAGTCCACAGAATGGGAAAGAATTTTCACCTAATACCCATCTGGATATTAAGGGTTAATATCCAGGATATATCAGGCACTGGTACAGCTATATAAAAAAAAACAGCCAACCCCATTAGAAAATGGGGAGAAGAGATGATCAGAAACTTTGAGAAGGAAGAAATTCGAATGGCCAAAAGGCATATGAAAAAATTATCATCATCACTAATCATGAGAGAGATGCAAATCAAAACATCAATGAGATATCACATCACACCACAGAGACTGGCCCATGTCCAAAATGGTAAAAGCAACAAGTGCTGGCGTGGATGCGGGGAAAAGGGGACTCTCATACATTGTTGGTGGGAATGTCGACTTGTACAACCTTTCTGGAAAACAATATGGACATTCCTTCAAAGACTAGAAATTGAGCTCCCTTTTGACCCAGCCATACCACTCCTGGGAATATACCCTGGTAAGCCAGAAACACACAGTGGAAACACAATCTGCACTTTTATTTTCATAGCAGCACTATTCACAATAGCCAGAACCTGGAAACAACCAGTATGCCCGAGAACTGATGACTGGATAAAAAACTGTGGTACATCTACACAATGGAATACTATGCAGCTGTTAGGAAAAATAAAGTTGTGAAATTTGCCTATAAATGGATGGACATGTAAAGAATCATGTTGAGTGAAATTAGTCAGAAGGAAAGAGAGAGACATAGAATGACTGCATTTATTTGCATGACATAAATATACCAGGTGATCTTACCAAAAGTGGAAATTACTACAAGCGTGTGGGAGTCAGAGGTTAGGTAAGATAGAGAAGGGAACATGTGTGAATAAATGTGAAAACGTTTGGTACCAACATAGAACTGAGCATTAAATACAGGCAAAAAAATCCAAATGATGGCTTCTAAGTGTATGTAGTGCAACCCACAATGTGGAGGAGAAGGAGAGAGAGAGAGGGAGAGAGAGAGAGGAGATAAAGAACCTACCATTTAGGCAGGCCATTGGAGGGGGAGGGAATTGGGGACATGGGTGGTGGGTGATGGGCATTGGTGGAGGGCGGGGTTCTGGAACACTGTGTGACTGTAACCTCCAAAAGTGAACAACGTTGTAATTGTGTATCTCACGGTGGTATAATAAAATGTTTAAAAAAAAACAGTTGGACAGTGAGAAGGATTTGGCTTAGCATGTTATCTTAGGTCTGTGTTCAAGACATATCCCAGACCAATAATCAGAATTTGAGCATTATTTGCGCAATGTTCAAAAATGATGCCTTGAGGACGGAGCGATACCAGTGGGTATGGCATTTGCCTTGCACACGGCTGGCCCAGGTTGGATCCCTGGCATCCATATGGTCCCCCGAGCACCGCCAGGAGTAATTCCTGAGTGCATAGCTTAGAGTAACCCCTAAGCATTGCTGGGTGTGACCCAAAAAGCAAAAAAAAGAAATGCCTTGACTTAATGTACCAGATAAGCTACCCTACCTCCTCACAAAAGCCCAAGGAAAATATCAAGCTGGGAGAATTATATCAATATTATGTCTCTGCAGATCACTATTAACTCACACAAGAGTGGGGAGTTAAGGAGGAGCCTCCATTCATAGGACTTTCACTGAACTCTAAGTGTGACTTTCAGGGGATATGTAGGTCTCCAAATCCTTCAAATTAGACTGTGGTTCCATTTTGGTCTTGCCTGATACCCAGACGGTTCACCACAAATTGAGAAGAAAGAAACCGTAAGAGAAAATTTGTTGTAAACACGATAGAAGTGACCTGCCCAAAGAAAGGTCAGCGTTCGATAGCCCACAGAGCACTATTGCTAGTCCAGGTATGTTCAGTTGTCCACAGACAACACAAGAGAGGAGGAACAATTTTCTGAAAGTTCCTGCATGTGCTGCTGTGATCGCTGCACAACAACTGCCTAGGCACCGCTGGGTACATCCCAGATGTCCCCAGTCCCGTGCCCAAGAGCAGCACCACATCTCTGGGCCCCAGCACTGAGCCATCATCGAGTCATCATGGAACCAAGAAAACAGGGAGCAGCTCCCAGTCCAATAGCCCTGCTAGGAAACTCTTCAAATAAACTACCCTCATTCATTCCTCTCAGAGCTAAGTGTCGGTGTCTCTATTGTCAATCTGTCTAGTTTTTGTCAGGCCTTTGCACACTTCTATCATCATTTTATCAGTAAATAAAAATAAAAAAAGAAAACCCATGTCTGTCATTGTTTCCCAGTGCACAGGCCTGTAGAGTTTCCAGCAGGTGACTCCCTCTATGAAGCAGCTGGCTCCATTCTGCCACTGCCTTCTCCACTCTGTGAACCTGCAGCATCTGTATTGGGCCAGCATGTTGGAGGTCTGAGATGCACCATTTCTGGTAACTTGCTTTGTATAGGTCCTGCTTGATTATATGAAAGAGAAACACTTCTGATCCTCAAAAGAAACAGTCACCAAGATACAAACACAGCCCACAGATAGGGAAAGATTATTTATCCAGTACCCATCTGATGACCTGAAGGAATAGTCTGAGGCTCTTTATTATACCACCTTGAGATATAAATTACAAAGATGTTCATGTTTGGAATTCGGTCATACAGTGCTCCAGCACTCATTCCTCCACCAGTGCCTTTTCCTACCACCAATTCCCTACCAATTTCCTAACACCAAGTGCCTGATTCCCTCCCACCACCCCTATCCTCCCTCTATGTAAGGCTCTTTATCTTTCTTTTACTCGTTCTATTTCTATTTCTTCTCTTTCTCTTTTTCTCTCTCTCTTTCTCTCTTTCTTCTCTTACACATTGTGGATTACAATGCAAATATTTCGAGGTTATCATGTGTATCTTTGTATCATGAACATCTTTGTAATTGTATATCTCATGGTGGCATAATAAAATATTTTTAAGAAGAAAAAATTAAAAATAAGCTGAAATATCTATCACTATCACTATCCTCCCGTTGATCATGTATTTGCTTAGCAGGCACCAGTAATATCTCCATATGTCCTGTCTCATGCTAGTAGAACCCAAGCGCATCTGCTTGCTCCAGGAACACAAAGAGCCTCAAAGCATTATATTAGGTCATGGGAATGAACTAATATAATTGTTACTGGTATTTGGCATATCAAATACAACACGGGCAGCTTGCCAGGCTTTCTGTGCAGGTGAATACCCTTGTGGTCACCTCTAAATATAGCATTTATAGATGAACCACACAGCCGCTTGCAGCCGCACGAGACGGGCTGTGATAGGCTGTAGCTGGGTGGAGTTATGAAGAGAGGGAAGTCTGGATGTGGAAAATGGCGGTCCGATGGAGTGGGGGGGTCATCTGGCTTGTTGTGCAGCTCTCCTGGGGTGGCGGGCCAGGGCTAGAACCCGCCATCCCTCCCGTGCGCCTCGTGAGTGACTGGGCACAGGGACAGCAAGTAGCAGCTCTGCTCCATGTCTGTAAGTCTCTGGATCAGCATACCTGGGCCGGATAGAAAAAAAAACTGCTGCAGGGTGGGTGTCGATGATCCGGGTTGTGATGGGCTGTCACTGGGTGGAGTTCTGACGAGAGGGAAGTGTGGATGTGGAAAATGGCGATCCAATGGAATGGGGGGGTGGGGGTCATCTGGCTCGCTGTGCTGCTCTGCTGGTATGGAGGACTTACACTTTATTCAGCTTTCACATTCCTTCAGAAATCTGCATCCAGATTTGCTCATGGTCTGGCCCAGTGCTGTGGAGCATCCCAAGCTTCTATATTGCTTATAGAAAATATCTATAAGCAATATAACATGAACCTGTGCTAAGGGATCACTCCTGGTCACGCAGGGAACAACAGTGATGGAGGGGATAGAACCATGTGCAATGCCTGGACTGTGGAAGATCTGACAGCTGAGGTGTCTCCACCATTATTGGAGATCTCTCTCTCTCTCTCTGTCTCTCTCTCTCTCTGGCTGTTTGGCTATGGGGCGACAGGCTGTGTGCATTTACTTTTTTTTGTGGGGTGGTCCCAGGCGGCAATGCTCAGGGGTTTCTCCTGGCTCTGCACTCAGGAATTACTCCTGGCTGTGCTCAGGGTACCATATGGGATGCCGGAGATTGAACCCGGGCTGGCATGGGCCTACTGCTTGCAAGGCAAACACTCTACCCACTGGACTATCGCTCCAGCTCTGGCTGTGTGCACTTAAAAGTGGTCTCACTGCACCAGAGTATTCAAAGGGTATTTGCATTTATTCACTCAGAAAGTTTCTGTCTTTGTCTGCTTTTCAGGGCTCTTGGGCCCATTTTACTTCTGCCTACCCCTGTTCTTGCGGCTGCAAGGTCGCCATCTTGCATCCCTCCTCACTCTAGATTTTTATCCACTATTATATGACCTGAGACTCCAGTTTTATCCACTATTATATGACCTGAGACTCCATGTCTGAGAGTCCAGAGACTCTCAGACATGGGGCAGAGCTGTTCCTTGCTCTCCCTGTGCACAGCTGTTCATGAGGCAGTCGGGAGGCATGGCGGGTTCTAGCCCTGGCCCACCACCTCGGCAGAGCCTCACAACAAGCCAGACCACCCCCTCACTCCACGGGCGCCGCCATTTTCCACATTTGGACTTCCCTCTCGTCAGAACTCCACCCAGCAGATCAGCTCATCACAGCCCGGATCATCGACACCCACCCTGCAGCAGCTTTTTCCTCAATCCGGCCAAGGTATGCTGTCCAGAGACTCTCAGACATGGGGCAGAGCTGTTACTTGCTCTCCCTGTGCTCAGCTGTTCATGAGGCAGTCGGGAGGCATGGCGGGTTCTAGCCCTGGCCCACCACCTCGGCAGAGCCTCACAACAAGCCAGACCACCCACCCTCACTCCACGGGCGCCGCCATTTTCCACATTTGGACTTCCCTCTCGTCAGAATTCTACAACAGCAGACCAGCCCATCACAGCCCGGCTCGCGGCTGCGCATGCGGCCGCATGGTTCATCAATAAATGCTTTATTTGAAGGTGTTTAAAAGAGTTTGCCTCCCACTCGGCAAGCCTGGCAAGCTTTTCGTGTTGTATTTGATATGCCAAATTCCAGTCACAATTATATTGGGTCATTCCCATGACCTAATATAATGGTTTTAGGCTCTTTATGTTCCTGTAGCAAGCCGATGCCCCTGGATCTACTGGCATGAGACAGGACATATGGAGATATTACTGGTGCCCACTCTAGCAAATAGATGATCAACGGGAAGATCGTGATCATGATTATATGACCTGAGTCACAATCTCACTCTTCAAATCTCACCACCAAAACCTTCTCTTGGGAACGTTCTGAGACTTTAGTCTTTAATCTTTAATCTCTGTTGCCTGTGTCAGGTCCTTGCTGTTCTGTGCATTGTGGCTAACGTCAACATAAAGTGCAGAAGGTTTTTGGGTTTCTAGGCCAACCCTATAACTGGCCTGTCCTAGATCTGTCTCCCTATCGCAGGTTTCCTTCGAGTCATCTTGAATCCTGTAGGGCAGCTCCCACTGAAGTGGATAGCCACTCTTGGAGGTATTTCTCCAGTTACTAAAGTTCAGAACTGACTGGAATATCTTTGGAAATAATGGAGGACACCAAGTTGTCATTAGAAGGTTTGGAATTAGAGACACAAAAACTTTTATGGGGAGATGTGGAATACTAGTACAGTGGGTAGGCATCCCTCCCCTCCTCTTCGTCCCTCCTTTCCTCCCTCCCTTCCTCCCTCCCTTCCCTCCTCCCTCCCTTCCTCCCTCCCTTCCTTTCTTCATTCCTCCCTTCGTTCCTCCCTCCCTCCCTTCCTCCCTCCTTTCCTTCTGCCTCCCTCCGTTACTTCCTCCTCCCTCCCTTCATTTCTCCCTCCTCCCTTTCTTACTCTCCTCCTTTCCTCCCTCCTTCCTCCCTTCTTCCCTCCCTCCTCCCTCCATCCTCCCTCCTCCCTCCTCCTCCTCCCTCCATCCTCCCTCTTCCTTCCCTCTCTCCTCCATCCTCCCTCTCTCCTACCTCCCTCTTCCCTAACCCCTCTCCCATTCACCTCCCCACCTCCCCCACCTCCACTTCCCAATTTCACCCACTTACCCCTTCACCCCTTCACCCCTTCACCCCGTTCACCCACTTCTTCATCCCCTTCACCCCCATTTCCCCCTTCATCTCCCTCCCTCCCTGCCTTCCTCCCTTCCTTCTTTCCTTCCTTCCTTCTTTCTCTTTCTTCCTTTCATGTGTCTGACCCAGGTTCAATCTCCAGCAGATCCTTCAACACAGGCTGGGGAAATTCCCGATGGCAGAGGAAGCAGTAACCTCTGAACATTGCCAGGTGTGAAACAAAAAGCAAAAATTAATAAATATTTTTTGAAAAATAAAAAAAAAGCTTCCATGGAGCTTTTCTGGTGCAGGAGGTAAAATCCACCCAACATTCTAATTGACTTTAACAAAACACCGTTCTGACTACAAACTCTCAACCTGACTGAGGGGTGGTGGTTTATTGTTTTTTTTTCTTTGTTGTAGATTAGACGTATTTTCATGATAAAGATAAAACATCTCCAATCTGGGGTTCAGAAGACGTTGGTACCTTTTGGAGTGAAGATGGGACTGAATCTGAACTCTAGGATGACACTGGCATTGACTTAGGATGGACTAAAGTCCCATCAATTGTGCGATTGAATTAATAGAAGGTATTGGAGTACTTCCTGGGAAAGCACTGGGGATATATTTGTATGTATTTGCTTGGAAAGGTCCCCACAAAAAACTCTGACTATGAGAGTGGGAGAATTGAAGTCTGAAGAGTACTTGGAGATCCAGGCAGTAGACACTAATGATTCACGGTAAAGACAAAAGAACTGGTTATATTCCCTGAATCCTTTGTGTCCTTTGTCTTGCACTTGAGAGCTGGAACTGGGGTGTAGAAGAAGTTGGTATATTTGGGAGAGAGGGCTTGGTCTGACTCTGAACTATAGGATGGGGCTGGCATAGATTTAGGTTAGGAAAAATGTGGAGATCAAATCAGTAAAGGGGACAGAAGTGGTGCCAGTGTAAGCACTGTGCATAGCTCTGAAACCCCCACCCCTTCTCTTTACTAGGTGCGTTTGTGTGGTGGGCACTCCCGAGGCACTCAGTTTCAGGTTATGTGGCTGGAACTTTGAGAAGGGGACCAAGCCACACCCAGCTTCTTCGGATCCTTTGCTGGACTACTTCAGCCCCAATCTCTGAAGCCCCCCACCCCATCTCTTCACCAGGTGCGTTTGCGTGGCGGGCACTCCCTGCAACACTCTTTTCCAGGTTACCGGGCTACAACTTTGAAAGGGGGACCAAGCCACACCCAACTTCTTCGGATCTTTACTTCCACCCGAACCTCTTACTCCTCAAACACCCATCAACACCCCAAAATTCATGTGTCTGCGTGAAGTAATATCTATCCATCTTAGACACCAAGGAGCATTTGCCCCTACATTTCTTGCTATCCATCCCAAACTGCAAAGAAATTCAGGCATCTACTATCTTTACTGAGTAGTCACCTGAAACACATTTTCTACCTATGATAATCATTATGGTAAAGCAACACAGAATTCCTTGTTGCTTTTACCTTCAATCAAGCTCCATGATTGAAGTCACTAATGCAGATGAGTCAAGCAATAATGATGATCTATATAACCTCTCTGAAAAGGAATTTCGGAAGGAACTCTTAAAGATGCAAAAGGAACTCAAAGAAACAATGGAATACAAAGTCAATAAAATACAAGAGGACATGAGAGCAGAATTGAGTAAATTTCAGACCAAAATACAAGCAGAAGTGACAAATATTAGAATGGGGTAAGTAAACTGAAAAACACACAGCGGAAGGCCTCGAAAGAAGAGTAATGGCTAATGAAGAAAGAATTAGATCTAGCAGATGAGTTTCAGATATTCTCTAGACAACAGCAGAAGATGGAAAAAAGACACAGAATCAATGAACAGATTACCAGAGAAAATTGGGATGAAGCCAAAAGGAACAACATTCGCATCATTGGAGTCCCAAAGGGCAAGAAGAAAACCCTGGTGAAGAAGAAACTGTCAAAGCCATCATTGATGAAAAGTTCCCTGAACTGAAGAACTTATGCTCCCAGATCCACGAGGCTCGTAGAATACCAGCTAAAGGAAACCCCAATAGGAATACTCCAGAAAACATCCTTATTAAAATGACAAAAATGATAGAGATAGAATACTGAAAGCAGCAAGATCAAGGAAGGAAATCACATACAAAGGAGCATACCTGAGATCACAGCAGACTCCTCAGATGATATACTCCAAGCCAGAAAACAATGGTGGGATATTGTGAAAAGACTCAGTGAACTGCAGGCCTCATCAAGAACTCTTTACCCAGCTAGACTTACTTTCAGATATGAAGGAAATATACACAACTTCATGGATAAACAACAACTCAGGAAATTCATAGACTCAAAACCAACTTTAAAAGAAAGACTAAAGGGTCTTTTGTAAAATAATACAACCCAAAACCACAATTCGTTTAAACAGAAAGATGGTACAAAATCCAATGATAATAATCTCTCTCAATGAAATGAGACCAACTAAGAGACACAGTGGGAACAAGGAAAACTGCCTTGGTTTCACCCTGGACCCCTTGGGGCCTGCACTTCTGGGAATGTCTGCAACCTCCCCCACAGGTGTGTGTGTGTGTGTGTGTGTTTGTGTGTGATTCTTGCATCTTCACAGACCCAATCAGCCCAGAAAACAGGCCAGAACCCTACACCCACATCCCAAAATTCAAAACCACTCAGACGCTACCACGTCCTCCTGATCTACTTATTCTTGCATGAGGTACCTCTGAACCTTTGTTCCTAGACTCCTTCTCAATGGGAACTGAGGCAAATGACCTTAGTCCCACCCCAGACCCCTTAGGCTCTGCGCTTCCGGGAATAATTGCAGCCTCCCCACAGGTGTATATGTGATCCTTGCATCTCAGCAGACACAATCAGCCCCAGGGTACAGGCCAGAACCCTACACCCACATCCCAAAACTCAAAAAGGCGCAGACTCTAGCGCATCGCAGACCTCTTACTATCTATCTTGCATGAGGTACTGTTGCAGGACTCCTAAGGGCCGCTGCATCTGCTCTGGATTGCCTCCCGCAAATCACTCCGTAGATAAGGGGGTAGTCTAAATGTGGCAGTTTATCCGACCATGTATGCTGTACTAGCTGGTATAAATATTCTCCCATGCTATCACAATCATCGTGGGACTAGCTAGATCTTACCAGCATATTAGCCTGGCCACGTAGGACACCTAAGTAATTAGACTAGAGAGAAATGCTGTTTGCTTCCAAGCAAACAAGCATGGCTCCCTGATATACTCAAAGGCAACTAAAATATAAAACTACAATGAAGTAGAGGAGACTTGTGAAGGCTTAGAGAAATATTTAACTGGCATTGGTGTTGGTCAAGGTACAGAGACATGCCATCTCAGAAACCCCCTTCTCTACACTTCAAAAGCACTCCTAAGCAGATTTCGGCTCAAAACATTAGCACAGTAAAGGCCCTAGGTGAGGTGCAGGGAGGGATTACCTAAGGGCATTGGACCCTCCCTGCTTTCCATAACAGTGGGAGGAAGGTCTGAGTTACAGGGATATAAACTAGCCGGTTCCCGCTCTCCCTCTCTCCTTCTTCCTTGTGGGACCCGTCTCCTTGTGAGCGCTCATTCCCCTTGGAAGGCTTTTTCTCCTTTACACGTGGTGGTCGCCATCTTGACCTACACGTGGCTGGGGTTCTAGCCTGGAATCCTAAGCATCTGGTTTTTCCTTTTGCTGATTTGTATGCCTGAACCTGTGATAAGTAAAGCCTTTTAAAACTGCATCAGATTCCTGAGTTTTCATCCGTTCCTCGCCGGCTTGGGAGGTAGAAGGGAACTTCGCTTCCCGGCACTGTCGGGGGACCCCAGCGGAGCGCCTCGACAAGGTACCAGTGAATCTTTGTTCCTACACTACTTGCCACCCACGCAAACTCTGCAAACACACCAGACACCTATGAACTGTACCATGTAGTCACCAAAGAACTCACATTTGCAAACTACAATAGTCATAATGGTAAAGCAACTCAAAATTCCATCAAGCTCAGTGAGTGAAATCACTAGTCCTGATGAGCCAAGCAATACTGAAGAGTTGCATAACCTCTCTGAAGAGGAATTTCGGAATGAATTGCTAAGGATGCATAAGGAACTCAAAGAAGCAATGGAATGCAAAATCAATAATATACAAGAGGACATGAGAGAAGTGAGGAAAATGCAAATGGAAATGACAGATATTAAAAATGAGGTAAATGAAATAAAAAACACAGTGGAAGGCTACCATAGCAGAATAATAGCTACTGAAGAAAGAGTTAGTGATCTCGAAGACTAGTTCCAAATATTCTCTACACAACACCAGAAGATAGAAAAAAAGACTCACAATTACCGAACAGAAAACAAGAGATAATCGGGATGAAGCCAGAAGAAACAACATACGGATCATTGGGGTCCCAGAAGGCCAAGAAGAAAACCCTGATGAATAAGAAACTGTCAAATACATCATTGCTGAGAAGTTCCCGGAACTAAAGAATGCTTGCCTCAAGATCCAGGAGGCCCGTAGGATACCAGCTAAAAGAAACCCCAACAAGAATACTCCAAGACACATCTTAATTGAAATGACAAAAACTGTAGACAGAGATAGAATACTGAAAGCAGCAAGATCAAAGAAGGAAATTACATACAAAGGAACATCCCTAAGATTTACAGCAGACTTCTCTGATGAAACACTCCGAGCCCATAAACAATGGTGGGATATTGTGAAAGGGCTCAATGAACTGCAGGCTTCGCCAAGAATTCTATACCTGGCCAGACTCACATTCAGATATGAAGGAAAGATATAACAACTTCATGGATAAGCAACAACTCAGGAACTTCATGGACTCAAAACCAACTTTAAAAGAAGAACTGAAAGGTATACTGTAATACTACCAAACCCCAAAGCACAACAAGCACAAACAGAAAGATGGCACAAAATCCAATGACAATAATCTCTCTCAATGTCAATGGTCTAAATGCACCAATTAAGAGACACAGAGTGACAAAATGGATTAAAAAATTGAACTCAACATTCTGCTGCCTACAAGAAACACATCTGAATAATCAGAACAAACAGAGACTCAAAGTCAAAGGTTGGAGGACCATTCTCCATGCAAAGAACTCCTCCAAAAACACTGGTATGGCCATACTAGTAACAGATAATATAGACTTCAGGCTGAAAAAGGTTAGAAGGGACAATGAAGGCCATTTCTTATTAATTAAGCGGTATTTACACCAGGAAGAAATTACACTATTAAACATATATGCATCCAACAAGGGGCCAGCAAAATACATGAAACAAATGTGAAGAGACCTCAAAGAAAACATTAACAGTAGCACAATAATAGCTGGAGACTTCAACACTGCTCTATCAATATGGATAGATCAACAAGACTGAAACTCACCAAGGAAATAGTGACCCTGAAGGACGAAATGAAGAAAGAGAGCTAGTGGATATATACAGGGATTTTCATGCCAAAAAAAGCTGAATGCACATTTTTGTCTAGTACACATGGAACATTATCCAATATAGACCACATTCTGAGCCCAAACGCATACCTGAATAAAATAAAAAAGTTATAAATTGTGTCTGTTATCTTTTCAGACCATGATGCACTGAAAATGGAAGTTAACCGTACACAGAAACAGGGAGACAAACCAAACACCTGGAAACGGAACAGCTCACTCCTGAACAACAAATGGGTCATAAAAGAAATCAAACAGGAAATCCAAAGATTTCTGGAAACAAATGAAAATGAAGACACCAACTATAAGAACTTGTGGAACACGGCAAAAGCTGTGTTAAGAGGGGAAGTTTATAGCTCTGCAAGGATTCATCAGGAAACAGGAAAGGGCCCACAAAAATAACCTGAATACAGAGCTGAAGACATTAGAAAAAGACCAACAAAAAGGAGCCCAACCCAGGCAGAAACAAGGAAATAATAAAACTTAGAGAGAAAATCAATGAGTTGGAAACCAAAAAAACAATCCAATAGATTAATGAAACCAAGAGCTGGTTCTTGGAAAAAATAAACAAGATTGGCAAACCATTGGCAAGACTTGTAAGGACAGGGAAAGCGAAAACCCAAATAAACAGAATCAGAAATAAAAAGGGTGACATCACAACAGAAACCACAGAAATCCAAAAGATCATCAGAGATTACTTTGAGAGCCTGTATGCCGTGAAACATGAGAATCTAGAAGAAATGGATCAATTCCTGAAGTCCTATAACCTCCCACGGCTGAAACAAGAAGACCTCCAATACCTGAATAAACCTATCACCATCGAGGATATAGAAACAATAATTAAAAAGTCTGCCCAAACACAAAAGCCCAGGTCCAGACGGATTCCCTAGTGAACTCTACCAAACCTTTAAGGAGGACCTACTGCCAGTCCTTTTCAAGCTCTTCCAGGAAATAGAAGAAACAGAAACACTCCCAAACAGCTTCTACGAGGCACATATCACCCTGATACCCAAAGCAGGGAGAGACAACACAAAAGAAAAGAAAACTACAGACCAATCTCCCTGATGAACACGGATGCTAAGATCTTCAACAAAATACTAGCAAACAGAATCCAAAGACTCATCAAGAAGATTATACATCATGACCAAGTAGGATTCACCCCCGGGAATGCAAGGATGGTTCAACATTCGCAAGTCAATCAACATAATACATCATATCAATAAAAGAAAAAATAGAAACCATATGATCCTTTCAATAGACGCAGAAAAAGCATTTGACAAGATCCAGCACCCGTTCATGATTAAAACCCTCTAGAAAATGGGAATTGAAGGGACTTTCCTCAAGATAGTTACAGCCATCTACCAAAAGCCCACAAAGCATCATTCTAAATGGGGGAAAAGTTGAAAGCCTTCCCCGGAGATCAGGAACAAGACAAGGTTGTCCCCTCTCACCTCTTTTATTCAATATAGTACTGGAAGTACTTGCCATAGCAATCAGAGAAGAAAAGGACATCAAGGGCATCCAGATAGGCAAGGAAGAAGTCAAGCTATCATTATTTGCAGATGACATGATATTATACCTAGAGAACCCTAAACTCTCTACCAAAAAACTCTTAGAAACAATGGACACATATAGTAGAGTGGCAATATACAAAATCAACACCTATATACAAATAACGAAACAGAAGAAAGGTATATAAAGGAAACGAATCCTTTCACAATTGTGCCACAGAAAATCAAATACCTAGGAATCAACTTAACCAAGTGTGTAATGGACCTGTACAAATAAAACTACAAGACACTGCTCCAAAAGATAAAAGAGGACACAAGGAAATGGAAACATATTCCCTGCTCATGGATGGGGAGAATCAACATTGTCAAAATGGTAATACTCCCTAGAGCTCTGTACAGATTCAATGCAGTCCCTATAAGGATACCCATGACATTCTTCAAAGAAATTGACCAATCACTCCTGAAATTTTTATGGAACAATAAACCCCCAAGGATAGCTAAAGATATCCTCAGGAAAAAAGAAGATGGGAGGCATCACCTTTCCCAACTACAAACTGTACTACAAGGCAGCAGTAATTAAAACAGCTTGATATTGGAATAAAAACAGACCTGTGGACCTATGGAACACAATTGAGTATCCTGATACCCAATCTCAAACAAATGATCATTTAACCATTGATAAAGGTGCAAAGAGTCCAAAATGGAGTAAGGAAAGCCTCTTCAACAAGTGGTGTTGGGAAAACTGGGCAGCGACATATAAAAAAATGAATTTGAACCCGTGTCTAACACCACGCACAAAAATAAGATCAAAATGGATTAAAGATCTCAATATCAGACTTGAAACCTTAAATTCCACTGAAGAAAATACAGGGAAAACCCTCCACAACATTGAAGCTAAAGGCATCTTCCAAGGTGAAACATCACTAACAAAGCAACTAGAAGAAAAGATAAACATATGGGACTACATGAAACTAAAAAGCTTCTGCACCTCAAAAAGAAACAGTGACTTAGATAAAAAAGGCAGTCCACAGAATGGAAAAGAATATTCACCCAATACCCATCTGATAAGGGGTTCATATCCAGGATATATCAGGCACTGGTAGAACTTTTACAAGAAGAAAACAAACAACCCCATCAAAAAATGGGGAGAAGAAATGAACAGAAACTTCAACAAGGAAGAAATTCAAATGGCAAAAAACATAAAAAATACTCATCATCACTAATCATCAGAGAGATGCAAATCAAAACAACAATGAGATATCATTTTACACCACAGAGACTGGCACATATTCAAAAGAGCAAGAACAACAAGTGCTGGCATGGATGTGGGGAAAAGGGTACACTCATCCATTGTTGGTGGGATTGCTGCCTGGTACAGCCTTTCTGGAAAACAATACAGACATTCCTCCAAACTAGAAAGTGAAATCCCATTTGACCCAGCTATACCACTCCTGGGAATGTTGCAGGTGGACGCCATGGGTGACTTATGTGAAGCCAGAAGGGGAGAGAGATGGCTGCTTTCTCCCCAGCCACCTCTGCCCCCGGGACCCGCTGGGCAGGCTTAGGACTGATAAAGTCTGCGATGAGCCCCCTGCACGGCGTGGGCCTGAGCCCCACCAGCCCCACGAGGTGGCCGTCAAGCCACACCTGATGCCCGCTTGATCTCTAGGCATGGGAGTTAATCCCCACCACCGAGGTTTCTCGGGAGCCACGGACTCAGGCTGGAGCGAGGAATTGCTCTTTGCAGGAAAGGAAAGTCAGTCCCAGGCCTTACCCAGGGTTTCCTCAGGGTTCTTGTCTTTCTCGAAGAAAAAGAGTTTTCAGGAGTCAAAGAGCAGTGAAGTAAAATAGGTTTTTATTGAGGAGGTTTTTGGAGAGGGAAGAGAGACAGGAAGTAAGAGAGAGAGTAACGTGCTCAAGGGAGAACGCAGGCTACTCCAAAGATGGAGAGCCCCAATTGATTTTCGAATGGGTTTTATCCCCTTTGGCTGGAATGTTCTGGGGTCTTCCTTGAGCTAGTTTCCTGGGTGGGAAGCTGGCTTCTTGGGTGGGCTTCCTGGGTGGGAAGGCTGATTCATCTCCCTCAGGAGATTTAATCAGAGAAAGCCATTCACACATTCCCTCTGGCCTTCCCTTCCCCAGGGTCTATTGTTGATATGGTCTTATCAAGTCTGGTTCCCAGTGACAACAGGTGTGACTCTGGATTGCTGAAGGACCAGTTTTATTTCTTCTTCAAGAATTTTTATTGCCATGTGGCGCCCCCTGTCTGCCTGCCTACAACAATCCCCCCTAGAGATTTCACCCCTTAAATCTTTAAGGGGAAAGTGGTCGAAGGTCCGACTTCTGTATTTGCTTCCTGCTGACAAGAGGGGCTTGTAGACCCTTCCTACAAGGGGTGAAATCTCCTTACTACCTTAGTTTAAGTGGGGCCCAGGCAATGAATGAAGGTTAGATTCCTGAAGTTGTCGTCATCTGTAAGACAGAAACCAGATCGATAAGTCTTAAGGGAATGTCACTTCTCTCATGATGAAGCCCTGGAGTAAAAACCCTGCTCTGCCCTGGGGAGGGCTGAGTAATCTACAATTTTAGAAGACACCATTTTTTGGAATATTCAGGCAAAAGTTAAAGCAACAGGAGCCAAAACAGCATAGTCCCATTCCTATTCCCATGATTATAAAGATGGAGAAGAATAAGCTTTTTATCCATGACCATTCTCCTTTGAACCACGATGTAATCCTGTCCCACAGGCTTGGGAGAGGAATCCTCAAAGGATTGTACTTGTGCCTTCATATCATCTAGAAAGTTAGTTATGGTCGAAGTATAGTCTGGAATATACACACAGCACTCCGTTTTTATGACAGCACAGGTTCCTCCCTGGGCGGCAGTGAGTATATCTAGGGCCATCCTGTTCTGGAGAATCGCCTTTCTCATTTGGGACATCTCTGAATTTATGAGAGAAAGACTATCATGGGTGTCATTCAATGCCTTTTGCATATACTTAGTTAGAGTTTCAATGTGCTGTGCAACATCTTCTATTCCTATTTGTGGGGCAAAGAAAAATCCTAAATGATCATACCAGTGAAACACGACCTAGTCCAACGGTGGACCATTTGTTGGTAATTGGCTGGACTCTGGGGGTGAAGGACCTGCGTGTGTCTTCCCTGCATCCAAGCAAAACCTAGAGTACATCTAGCACTCCAGCCAGGTGGGAGCCAGGGCCAAAGGTTTTGCCCACGCAGCCAGTTAGTACTGTTCGGTGCTAGCCATCTAACTCCTGGTCTTATTTCCCAATCAGTTGCAAACCAGTCTGTGGTCTGTAAGACCTGGATGAGTTTGCAGATGTGGGGCTGGAGCCATCCCATGTCTAGGGAACGGGTAGAATACTTAGAAGTTCATGACCAACTTTGTTCCCAACATGAGTGGAGCCGTTTTACTTAGCATCCCAGTAGAGGGAGTCATCCACATATACTGGTCCCATACCTGTAAAGCCCTTCTTTGGTAAATCTAATTTTCTAGGAAGGCATTATAATTTTAGATGCATTTTGTTGTGGTTTAGGATAGGCGTGGTCTGCTAGTTGTTGGGTTTGATAAATAGAAAAGGATACATTATGTCTAGGCTCTTTTATGGACATAGAAACACCAGGCCATTCACTTACATTTGACCTGGTGATGGAGGAGTTTGAGAAGATAAACAGTTTCTTATAAAGACCTATTAACTCTTGAGAGAGATGTCCAGTCTGTTCCTTGAAGTGGAGACACCCACCAGGGTAGCCCCGAGGTACTAGAGAGGGGGCATAAGCCCACATACCCAGCACACACTCTGATTTCTTTCCTTTGTGTACTGGTGGGCCCATTGTAAAAGTGTGTTAGGCCCTGTTTCTGTTGGACGTGTGCTAATTATCACTAGTAGTAGCGATTTCAGGCACAGGGGCATCATACTTAGCTCTTTGATGAGAAGTGTTTCTTAGTTTTTCTTAAAAAGCAGTTTCAGATGCTCGATGGGTTCACAGGAGTAGGTGGCCTTGTCCTCTACCCGTGTCTCCTCACTGTTTGATGTAGGCAGGATTGGTTTTATCCTGGAAAAATGAACCCAACTAGAAATTCCACTTAGTTTTACTGCCATGGGAGTGCTCAAGATGACCCGGTAAGGTCCCTTCCACTTGGGTAGCAATTGATCTGAAGGAGACCCGGTTTCCAGGTCTTTAATAAGACCCAGCTACCAGGTTGAACCTTATTGGGAGGTAGCTCTTTCTTTGGATGAGGCAAAAACCACATTTCCGTATTCTTTTAATTGCGTGCTATACTTGCCCCAGGTTCACGACATAGCTCTAAGCGCTCTGAATCTAATAAGAAATCAGTGGTTAGGAAGGGTCTGCCATATAGTAATTCAAAGGGACTAAGTTGGAGTTTTGCTCTTGGCGCTATTCTGTGTCTGAGAAGAGCTATTGGTAGAGAGGGAAAGCCACGACTCAGACGCTTTCCTGACACAGCTTCCCTAATATCTTTTTAAGGGTATGATTGAATTTTTCTACCTTCCCCGAGGATTGGGGGTGCCAGGCTGCATCAAACTGGTAATTAATCTTTAGAGCAGAGGCTAAATCCTGGATGATTTCAGAAATAATAGAAGTCCCATTATCACTCTGTAGTGACCTAGGTAATCCAAACCTAGGGATTATTTCCTTAAGCAACACTTTAGATACTTCCCTGGCTTTTTCATGGCGGGTTGGAAAGGCCTGTGCCCATCCAGTAAAGGTATCAATAAGGACTAATATATGCTTATACCCTGAACAGCTTGGCATCATTGTGAAATCAAGCTGCCAATCCCTCCCTGGGTAAGTTCCTCGATGCTGGACAGGTGGTGCTAGGAGAGGGGGCCTAGGATTTCCCCTAGGTTCATTAATGGCACATAGAGCACAGTTTTGTGCTACTTCTCTCACTGTCCTGTTTAGTCCCTTTCCATGGAAGACACTTTTTACTAGTGCTGTCAAGGCATCTCTTCCCAGGTGGGAAGCTTCATGTAGTCCCTTAATGATTTTCCACTGCATTGGCTCAGGGAATAAGCAGTTTTTCTTGTTTTGTAATCACTATCCACTATCTTCCCGTTCATCATTGATTTTCGTGAGCGGGCACCAGTAACATCTCCATATGTCCTGTTTCATGCTGGTAGAGCCCAAGGGCATCTGCTTGCTCCAGGAACATAAAGAGCCTCAAACCATTAAATTAGGTCATGGGAATGACCTAATATAATTGTTAATGATATTTGCATATCAAATACGACACAGACAGCTTGCCAGGCTTACTGTGCGGGTGGCATACTCTTGTAGTCACCTCTAAATCCAGCATTTATTGATAAACGTGGGGCGCAAGCGGCCGGTGCGAGCTGGGCTGTGATAGGCTAGTCTGCTGGGTGGAGTTCTGATGAGAGGGAAGTCCGGATGTAGAAAATGGCAGCCCTCATCGAGTGGGGGTCATCTTGCTTGTTACCAGGCTCAGCTGGGGTAGCGGGCCAGGGCTATAATCCTCCATCCGTCCTGGGCGCCTCGTGAGCGGTTTTCTTCTAGTTGTTTTGTTAGTAATGTTTAGCTTGTTTAGCAAACCAATATTTACTTCCTTTTGAAAACCTCGTTCCAATGCCCACTGTTCCTCCTCTGCAGAATATTCTGGTTTTGATAAAGCATTCTCTGAATAGGGTATTAATCCCATGATGGAACATGAACTGAGAGCGGTCTTTCTGGCCACAGTGTCTGCTTGATGGTTTCCTTCAATTATCTCAGAGTCCCCCTTTTGATGTCCTTTTGCATGGTATAACTGCTATTTCCTTTAGGGCCTTGTACAGCCTCCAGTAACTTTAGAATTTCTTCCCCATGCTTTATTGGGCTATTTTTAGCAGTTAAAGATCCCTGCTCTTTCTATGTTGCAGCATGTGCATGTAAGACTAAGTATGCATATTTAGAATCAGTGTAGATGTTCACTCTTAGCCCTTTGGCCAGTTGGCAGGCTCTGGTGAGAGCAATTAATTCTGCCTTTTGAGCTGAAGTTCCCCCTGGTGAGGCTCTTGCTTCCACTATCCTGCTAAGGCTAACAATAGCATACGCTGCCTTTTCCGGTTCCTTCATGAACTAAGCTGCTACCATCGGTGAACCAGGTTTCGTCTGGATTGTCCAGGGGAGTTTCTTTTTAGGTCAGACCTGCTAGAATACACTTGCTCAATTACCTCTACACACTTGTGACCTAAGGCTCCATGGATGTCCTCAGGCAAGAGGATAAGGGCTGCCGGATTGAGGACCCCACAGATTCTGAGGAGTTACTTCTGGAGAGTCTAAGAGCAGAGCTTGGTATTTTGTCCGTCTCCCACCTGTCAGCCATTGATGACCTTTTATCTCCTGATGGGAGTCAGAACCTCTAGTGGCTGTCCTAGAGTAAGTTTCATGGATTCTTCTACCATCAGGGCAGTTGCTGCTACTGCTGCTTAGGCACCGGGCCAGGCCTGTGCCACACTGTCTAGCTGCTTAGATAAGTAGGCGACAGGTCTAGGGAGTTCTCCTAACTTTTGAATTAATAGGCCCAGTGCCGTTCCTTGCTTTCAGCTACGTGTAAGGTGAAAAAGACTTTTCTAAATCAGGTATTGCTAAGACTGGGGCTGCAACCAGCTTGTCCTTCAGGTTTGAAATGCTAATTGGCAGTTTTTGTCCCAGTTTAGGGGCTCAAGATCCATTCCTTTTTAGGGCCTCATCAAGAGGTTTTGCTATAACTCCATATAGTTGGGGACCCAGAGTCTGCAGAATCCTGTCATTCCCAAGAAAGCCCTCAATTGTTTCTTAGTTTTTGGAGGCATGAGCTTTAGAATGACCTCCTTGCTGATCACTAGATAGCGCCCGGGCTTCAGGGGTAAGTATATATCCCAGATATTTAACCTTTTGTTTGGCATTTTGTGCCTTGGAGAGGGAGATTTTATAACCACGTTAATCCCAAAAAGTTTAGAACCTGAATTGTATGGCTGATGGAGGCCTCTCTTGTTGGGCTGCAAATGAGAATATCATCTACATACTAGGAACAGCTCCAATCCTTTAGCTGCAGCCTCTCTAACTTCCTTTCCTAATGCATTTCCAAAATGTGGGGGCTAAGGTGAAGCCCTTAGGGAGACAGTCCAGGTGTACAGCTCTGTTTCATTAGTGTCAGATCTGTCCACTTGAAAGCAAAGAGGAGTTGGGAGTCAGGGTGCAAGGGGATACAAGAAAATGCATCCTTCAGGTCCAGTACAGTGAACCAGGCTGAGTTGCTGGGAAGCTGATTTAATATATTATAAGCATCACGATCACGATCTTCCCACCCTAATCATCTATTTGCAGAGCGGGCACCAATATCTCCATATGTCTGTCTCATGCCAGAGCAAAGGGCACAGGCTTAGTACAGGAACATAAAGAGCCTCAAACTATTATATTAGGTCATGGGGACGGCATTTGGCATGTCAAATACAACATATGAGCAGCTTGCTGGAAAGCATAAATGCGGGAGGCATATTCTTTAAACACCTCCAAATAAAGCGTTTATTGATGAACACAGTGGCATAGCTGGCCATGCGAGAGCAGACTGTGATGGGCTGGTGGGTTGGGTGGAGTTCTGAAGAGAGGGAAGTCCCATTATGTGGAAAATGGTGGCACCCATGGAGTGGGTGAAGTCGTCTGGCTTGTTGTGAGGTTCTGCTGGGGTGGTGGGCCAAGGCTAGAACCCACCATGCCTCCCGACTGCCTCATGAATGGCTGGGCACAGGAGAGCAAGGAACCGCTCTGCCCCATGTCAGAGTCTCTGGACCGCATACCTGGGC